>JAMZAV010003740.1:0-121104 GCA_024449915.1 Sweltsa coloradensis
TTTTTTCATCAACAAACATACCAAAAAAATGAAAATTATGTAAAAACTTTTTTCTGTTTTTTCTTTGTATTTTAAATGTTTTGACATTTGGGGGTTTTTTTGAAAAACCAAAATTTGCCTTTTTTTTTAACATTTTAGTTCAATAAAGGCATCCTTATTTACATTTTTTTTTAAAAAAAAACTGCGTAAAAATGGCAAAGTTACCTAAAATTTTTATTATTTTTTTCAAAACCATTGTACTTTTTTAAAAAAATAGAGGTTAAAAAAGTTGTAAAAGGCAAAATATTACCCTATGTGAATCTGCGATAGCTCAATGGCTCGGGGCAGGGGGGATCAAAAGCCCCGTCAGGCTTAGGGAAGCTATTATTACCACAATAAAACTGAGGGACTTAAAAACCCCTTAATGACTTGTTAAAACTAATTAATGAACAAAAGAAAAACCCAAAAAAACAAAAAACGTTGAAATTTTTTTTTTTAAAAAAAAATGTTTTGACTTTTAAGCTCCATACCCCAAACGCTATTTTCACGAATTTTTAATAAAAAAGTAAGTAATATATATTTATTATTTTTTAAAATTACTGTGCAAAGAATCTGTTTTATTCGCATATTTATATAAACCCCCTTCTTATTTCACTTCTATTTACCTTCCTAACTCCTTTTTTACACTCGTCTGGCCCTCATACCCCACTTATCACAAGGGTATCCGCTATAGGGGGAAAAAAAAGGGGCGTTATCATAGGGGAATTTCAAAGAAATTTTTCCTCCTTTTGTTTTCGTATTAAATGCAAAAATCACATTATAAATTATATTGTACCTATAATTTGTGTGGTTATTCATATTTTATACTTGATATGCAATGTACACTTTTTCTTTATAAAAATAAAGAAAAAAAATAATAAACTGTCAGGAACTATTATGATTTCCTCTAAAAATCCGTAGCATCCGTATAGCATCCTAGTACGAAATGGTTTGAAAAAAATATAGATTTTTTAGGGCTTAATATTAGGGTTTTTAACCTATTGTTGGGGATTGTGAGCACACATAACTCTTTCTTCTATGTTCTTTATCAAAAAAACGTCTCACTTTTTTGACTCTCTGTTTGTTTACTTTAAAGACATTCTTTTATTTTTAATTGTTAAAAATACCACATTCATTTAAAACTAGTTGAGGGTTCATTTCTTATCAAAAAAATGCTTTTTACCTAAAATGCTTTCTAAAGTTTTTTTAATTTTCTATTTAAAATTCAGCGATGTGGGCCAGTCCTGGGGAAACAGTCTACACCAGCCAAAATGATGCAAATAAAATTTTTTTGGGCAAATTAAAGTGGTCCTCCGCTCCCCACTTAGGCCCAACATTTTGGTCCCTACGGGCCGAATTCAATTTGACAGGTCAGTCATTTACTTTTGTGTATAATGGAGCCAAAATCACTACAAAAATTTAGTCAAAAGGGGGGTGTTTTTAAAAACACAAATGAGTATGAAACTTTTCATCGATGGTTTGTCCCCCTCTAAAAAACAATATTCACAAATTACTGTAAGGCTCGACTTTTCCCCAGACATCATGGCTAGATACGACAGCGTACAGTTGAACTGGAAACTGACGACCTTCGTCAATCATGACGATGATCGGGCGTTTTTCGGGGGAAACTGCGTATAAGCAAAAAGGCCAAAGGGGAAACTTTTGGGCAAGCGGAAAAACAAAGGGTAACAGGGCCCTCCAGCAAGCTCCCGGGAAAGCTTCAGTATCAGGGGTGTCCCCAAATTCCACATGGCAGTTGAGGTTACTTGGTCCCTTGAAGCTTGATGCAAAAATATAGGGGTTTCCCTTTTTTCGGATTCTTTCCGGTGATGTTCTTTAAACGCGACGTCATGACACAAAAATTCCTTTACCTTTTTATCAATTGAAGGGCCCACATTGAGCAAATTAAAAACCTTCCCATCACTGCTTCAATTCCCAAGTACTTGGCAGTTACTGAAGGATAGGTATGAAAAAAAAAAAATGATAGCAGCTACTTACAACAAGGGCTTTGAACCAAAAAGGCAGTTCAAAGGGAACAGCTGCTCTTAAGGCAGTTTTGGGGAATACTATTCGCAGAAATTTTAAATGCCCCAAAGGGCCAGGAATTGATCAACCACTAGGTGATTTTCTTGTATCACAGCTGATTGTTGAGAGGCTTGAAAAGAACCACAAGGGGGAGGGGGAAATAAAGGATCTCGCATTTTTCCCCACCACTATCAGATCTTCTCACATTTCTTGAGTATAAGGCCAAGCTCTAGAAAAAAAAAACGCTTCTAATGCGACTCTCAGGACGTCGAAAAGGGTGTTTTTAAACCCCAAAACAATACAAGGCTGCTCAACAATCTGGAATTTTTCAGTCAGTTAAGAAAAAAGAAATGTTTTTTTTGTCCCAATCATCTCCACTTTTTTTTAGGGAAAAACATTCATAGCACGGAAAAACAGCAGCGGAGAGATGTGTACAGGACACAAATTTTGGTCAACTGCCTGCGAGCGGGGGCTTTCATTTAAAAAATTGCCCGATTCTTTAAAATTGCAAATTTGTAATTGTAGACCCCAAATACTTTATTACATACGAAAAAGCTATCAACGGGGGGGCCCCTTTTCCAAAAAAGCCAATCTTGCCAACAAGTAACCCCAGCAATTTTTTTTTTTTTTTTTTTTTTTTTTTTTTTTTTTTTTTTTTTTTTGTAAATTTCCTTTTTTTTTTTTTTCTTTTTTTTTTTTTTTTTTTTTTCCGGTACCTCTAATTCGTTACAGAAGATTTATTTCAAAGATTTAAAGTTAAAGAAAAGTTATAATCGGTAAAATGCAAGGGGTGAGAAATGTTTCAGCAGAAGCCAATTCACAACATCCGTTCATTTCCTCAACATGAGCTTTTAAAGGGCAAGCCTTACTGTTCTGTATTGTCGCAATTTTAACGGACAGATACCATCACATGCATCACAGTCAACATGGAATCTGCCAGGGATATCCAATGGGGTGACCCAAACTTCCCTGAACCAGGGCTATTGATATGCTTATTGGAGCGAGTTGTGCTTTTTACTTCTTCGAGCCAAAAAACGTACAAGGGCCCGGGGATTTCCCAGTACACAAAACACAGAAATTGTTGGGTCTTACAGGACGGGATCAAAAACCCAAAAACTTGAACCAAATAAATCGGTGACCCTTTTTTTGTTCGTCAAGAAAACACCTGACACAACGATTGCAACGATTCTGGGAAAATGGGAGATCAACTCTCCCCCAAAAAATGAGGGAAAAGCTTCAAAGGAATCCATTTTCAACAAAATCCCCCACGGGACAAAAAGGCGATTTTTGGTGGACTTCCACAACGTTTACATAAAAAAATGGGTGACTCCTGCCAGCAAGCAACAGTAATTCCACCAATTGGAACAAAACTAAAAAAACCCCAGAACTTCGAGAAAAATGGACATTCAGGAGGTATGAGGAATTAGGTCATATGAAAGAAGTACAAAAATCAACAGATGATAAAAAAAACCTTCGCTACATACTATCTTCCTCATCATGTGTTTTTAAACCATCCAGCTCAAAAACCCAAAACTAGAGTTGTATTCATGGTTCTGCCAAACTACAAATGGCAAACACTAAACGATATTCTTATGGTTGGACCACAGTGGGTTTCAGCAAAGTCATCGGTGGCCAGCAGAGTCTTAACGAAAAAGACAACTCCCGAAAAAAGAAGACATCAGTCATACACTTTCTACGCAAGACCTACTGTTGATATCTTCATCAGTTTTCAAGGTATCAAAACTCACCAGGTTGTGGGTTACGTCTTCGTTTCTCCACCACAAAACAACCTTTAGGAAAAAGATCAGGTTTTCTATGTACGCAGAATAAAACAGCTTAAAACATCATCAAATGGGTTCAAACATTACATCAGCCTAGAGATTCGAGACCTTTGCCAATAAACAAGTTTTATCTCAAAAATATCTCCCGGGTTACAGTTTTTTTTGTATCAGCAGATTTTTCGGGGAGGAGGGAAAATTGAGAAAAATTCTCAGCTAGCTTAATAATAAACATAAAACGTCTTACCCCAAACATCACTTCACAGGGATTAATAATCATAGCCAACATTTGAGACTGTCACATGCAGGGCCGCAGCTCCTCATTGCTTTTCTCAGGCAACATTCGGATTCCGAGAGCCAAGCAAACGTCAAATCTATTATACATAAATGTTTTCCATGTTTTTTAAATCAAGGTGACAAATACAAGCAGCTGATGGGCCACTTTTCCCTCAGCACGATCCAGCCTTTTAGACCGTTTTCCCTTAAAACTGGTCGACTTTACTGGGCCCTTTCATGTCAACAAGGGTTATTTAAAAAGCAAGACAACGATCAAATGCTACGTAGCTGTATTCGTTTGTCTGCCACTAAGGGGATTCATCTCGAGCTAGTCCCCAGGATAACATCTATGCATTTTTTGCCGCCTTAGACGCTTTTATGTAGACGAGGTAAATGCCTTTTTTGTTTTTCAGACAAATGGGACTAACTTTTTGGGAGCAAAAAATGAAATTGAAGGGAAATTTGAGACTTGTTCCTTCTGAGCAGCATCAAATAAGATGGCCGAACCCCCCTCGGTGAACAACTTCAATGGCACTTTATTCCCCCACGTGCACCACCTTCGGTGGCTTTGGAGGTTTTTCAAATCAATGAAATACCACTTGAAACGCGTTGCGGAAAAGCTGTACTTACCAGGAGGAAATTTTACCTTATAACTCAATTTAGGCGTGTCTTAATTCCGTCCCCATCATGTCTTTCAAAAATTCATCAGATCCCAGTTACTTAAGTCCAGGGCACTTTTCATTGGGCTCCCCTGATGATTTTTCCCGAAAACCCCTTTTATCTGATCTTTTTCCCAAACTGATTATCCAATGGACGGGTTCAGAAACTTTTACCAAAAAGCTATGGCAAGATGGGCAACAGCTACCTCAAATCACTCCAAAAGAGAGGAAAAAGGATATCCCAAAACCAAAATTTTCGCCAAGGCTGGTGGTTCTTATGAAAGAAGATCACCCACCACCTCTCCGTGGAATTGGAGTTATCACAGAGACTTTCCAAGGTAAAGATGGTCACGCCGCGTCGCTGCGATCCAGACATCCGGCGGAGTATTGAAGAGACCATCACGAAACTAGTTCCCCTTCCCATCGAGTATTCCCCTCAACCTAACTAAAATATGTTTTCGATTGCATTCAATCAACAGGGGGGAGTATGTTGGGGATTGTGAGCACACTAACATCTTTCATTACTATGTTCTTTGTATCACAAACGTCTCACTTCTTTGACTCTACTGTTTGTTTACTTTGAAGACATTCTTTTTTTTTCTAATTGTTTACAATACCACATTCATTTAAAAACTAGTTGAGGGTTTCATTTTCTTATCAATAAAATGATTTTTTACCATAAAATGCATTTCTAAAGTGTTTTAATTATATCTACTTAAATTCAGCGATGTGGGCCAGTCCTGTGGAACAGTTTTACACCACCCAGAATGATGCAGAATAAAATTCTTTGCGAATGTAAAGTGGTCCTCCGCTCACCACTTATGGACCCAACACCTATAAAGTATTCTACACTCAATTTACACCATGTTTTTTAAACCGGCAAGTTCCATGATTTGATGAGATTCAGGAATTTTGTATTGTTATCATTCACCCTATTCGGCCACAGGGGCGCTTTTGAGCGCTAATTTACACCCAAGCGACTCATTTTGTTAACTACACAAGAAAGCAAGGTAAGGGCCCTTGTATTAAGAGGCCTTGCTTTATTTTGCTATCCGACATTGAAAAAATAAAATAATAAAAATAAAATATCAAGCTATAGTTAACGATACTAACTTACTTACTTACTTACTTACTTACTTACTTACTTACTTACTTACTTACTTACTTACTTACTTACTTACTTACTTACTTACTTACTTACTTCCTTACTTACTTACTTACTTACTTACTTACTTACTTACTTACTTACTTACTTACTTACTTACTTACTTACTTACTTACACATAAAAATATCTGTAAATCCGATTCTTTAACTAGGAAACTTCGCAAATGCTTTTTCAGGCGCGTTGTTGGATGAGCGTAATTTTTTTTAAACGTAAAATTGCGATTTTCATGAGACTTAATTTTTCGATTACGCTCAAATTTCATACTTATATAATTATTCATAAAATTAAGGTTCTGTGAAAAAATCATTACATCGGATAAAGCATGTAGGGTGTTATAAGTCGAAGAATTTTTTAAAAATCGAAAAAATCGTAAAATTGGATTTTTTATGAGAAATAATTTTTTGATTGCGCTCAAAAAATTGCAGTTTCTAAGTTCAGAGATTTCGAAGGCCTCCATAAGTGTTAACAGACACACAAAAATACAAAAAAAAACATTCCGGATTTTTTCTCTCTGCCCTGAGACACACGTATACCGCTGGTTAGACCAAATGGAGGGTTCGAGAGCTAGTGTAACGGCTTCGTTCTCCTCGACGTCTGCTCGGCAGTCTGTGTTAGTGGAGGAACCATATAGACTGTCAAGGTTACACCGCCCTTCGATGGACTTAAAGCCTTTGGTCCCCTTGGTATTTTTCGAAAGGAGTAGGCTACGTGCCGGTACCGGGTGTCCCCTCCTCCATTGTATTCATACTTCAGCCTCATCTTATCACCACTCATCCTCTCGAATAGCCTTAGTGCATTTAATATGAGACGTTCAGCAAAATCAAATCAATCAATCATTGTGTTATTGTCAATTACTATGTTTACACACAGTTTTGAAAAAGTTTTGACTTTATGAATAAAAACTAATTCGACGTCCGCATACATGAACTGGTAGAAAAATGATCTTAAAAAAAGTTTAAGTTTAAAAGTTTAAGGTTAAAGTTAAAGTTTTCAAAACTTTTTTTAGTTGTTATTAACCTACCCTACCCTATACGGGGGGCATTGAAGTGTATGTATACATGACGGGTTTGAAAATAGTTTTGCAAGTCAAACCCAAGAAAAATAATTTTGACTTGAACCGAGTCAAACCCAGTCTCGAAGCATATAGGGTTACATGCTGTTTTCAAAACTCAAAACGTTTTGAAATCGATAAATACAAATAAATACAATAGTGGAATTTCTGTATTCTGTTGTAAAGAAAGGCATTATTATTATTCAGCACCATTGTGCTTGGGTTTGACATTATGCGATAACAAAAAGCTAGTTAGGAATTTTTAGATTATTTAAATTCCCACATTTACATCCGACGTATTGCAAACAGTGATTTATAGCTCCGCCCTCAAGTCGATGTCAGATGTTGTTCATACTGCACAACAGCTAGGCTGTTTTTTCACCTAACCTCCTTGGCGCTCATCAAAGTTTTCGCCTTGACAGTTATTTATTGGCTTGGCCCTATTATGTTAAGGATGCTGTCAGTTTTTCCTAAAATTATAATATCTGCTGCTTCAGTCACAAACCAGATAAGATCAATATCAACTAATATAAATCCACTGTTCTTCAGAGCAACAACCTGTCTGTAGTAAGTAGGCACAACTGTATATTTTCCGTCCTTGACTTTTGCGAAGCCTACGTAGGCCTAGGCCTAGGTAAGCTAGTTAGGCCTAAAGCCACTGCCCAATCTAAACCTAAGGCCACTGGTCGTGTTTGGTCTAGGCCTAGGTTAGACCTAAATAACCCGGCAATAGCTTCTCGCCTAGGCCTAGGGCCTATCCCTACCTAGGCCCCTAGGTCTGGGTAGGCTAGGCTTATAGCTTAAGCCTAGGCCTAGGCCTACAATAGCCTGGCAATAGCTTCCCGTTGTGTTGTGTGTGTGTGTGTATAATTACCAGGCAATGTAAAATAATCAATAATGTTGCCGTTGTCTGGCCTAGTCCCCGAGCTGTTGTAGAGCGTCCCTAATTCATCGCAAACATTTCCAAAACCGGTCTTCGTTCCTCGGGTGCTGCATCGATCGTCACCTCGCTCTACAGTAACCTGTCTATAGGTTAGGCCTTATAGGCAAACTTTGTTAAATCATAGGCCTAGGCCTACCGGCGGTGTTGGGGAAGGAACTTTTAAAATTCTTTTTTTGTGAACTTTTCAGTGAACTTAGGTAGGTAGGCCTACTCTTTTTTAGTTTTTATTACTTTAGGCCTATATACTATAATATATATGGGTCATTCTCAAATAAAATGACCCTTGTGCTGTCCCACCTTAATATTATTTTTTTTTTAGATCAAGATATTGATTTGCATAAATTTTGGTTGTACATTTTCAGAATACTTATAGTTTTTATTAGCTCCATGAATTTTTGCACTTCTATCTTGTAAGGTTGACCTTTAATTCAATGTCGGTATTGCAAAATGTGTTAAAACCCATGTCCCTATCCTCAAAACCAGAAGTGTTTTTTGTAAAATGTTTGACTTTAAGACTAAAATTTATTTAGTCTCTAGATTGGAATTAATGCAGAAATAACAGTTAATAACTGTGTGTTAGTGACTTTTTTAACAATTTACATTTTCAAACAATAACTATGTGAAAGTGTTTTGTCCCTAATGTGGCAATCATAATAATGTCATGACTGTTACCATTGTAAAAGAGTTTAAATAATTTTTCAAGAAGGCAGTGGATCCATCTAGAAGAAGAAGAAGAACAGCTCCTGACATGGCATCATGGAAGTTTGGTTTGTTTTGACATGAGAACTCTTTAAAATTGAAAAGTAAACATTTTAACGGTGAGTATTTTAATTCAATGTCATGAATGTTACCAAGATAAAACAATTTAATTTGTATTTAATATTTTATTTAACAATTGAGTTAAGTTACAATCAAGTTCCAGCTCATAGCAAACATAACCCTACTTTTTCAAATGGGATTGTTAACAGCTAATGAATTAATGAAGTTGAAATGTCATGCATGTTACTTGTCAGGTATGTTACTTTCAAAAAGTAACATTACCAAGGGCATCGTGGATTACTGCATTAATTTCCTGCAACTGTAGATGTGTTTTGAAGGGAGAGGTTGTAATTCATTGCCATACTCAAAAGTAACAAAACACTTGTTTTTATTGATTTTCAGTGATCACTTGTCAAGAATGTTACTTTTTGTCAAGACCGTTACCCGTAGTGTCTCTTTACTTTAAACTCAACACAAACTTGTTGGATTAGATGGATTTTATCTTTAGGTTGACTGATTTGTACACTAACAAGCAACATGATCTTAGAAAAAAATTATTACTGTTAGAAAAGTAACTTTTTTGTCAAGACTGTTACTTTTTGTCAACACCGTTACCCGAGCTAATTATTAAATTAAGTCTTATTTAAAGTTTAAAATAACTGAATCACATTTTTAATCTTATTTATAATATTAATACTTCATTGCTAACAGTGATCTTGATAAATGATTTGCCATTTGTCCATTATTAGTAAGTTAATTACCAGGTTTTGAAATTTGAGTAACATTCTTGACATTTTGGTATTATAAAAGGTGATTAAAATAAAAATGTATATTTTATTGAATGTATTAGTTTTGTGTGATAATGTAACTAAAACTATTGTGCACATGAATATAGATTTAATAAATAACTTCTTACATCAATTGTCACTTTTATGTCCGGTAACAGTCATGACATTTTCGTACACTTGGATTGATGAAAATGCTTGTATGTAAAAAAATTTTGTTTTTTTAATAAACCCTTTTAGGGCTGTAAGAACAAATTATTGGATAATGTATTGTTAAAGGAGGCATCCAATTTTATGTTATAATTTTTTCTTGCAAGCATTTTTTCAATATGGTCATTACGTTTGAGAATGACCCACATACTATAATATATGGGTCATTCTCAAACGTAATGACCATATTGAAAAAAATGCTTGCAAAAAAAATTATAACATAAAATTGGATGCCTCCTTTAACAATACATTATCCAATAATTTGTTCTTACAGCCCTAAAAGGGTTTATCTAAAAATACAAAAATGTTTACATACAACTACAAGCATTTTCATCAATCCAAGTGTACGAAAATGTCATGACTGTTACCGGACATAAAAGTGACAATTGAGAATTGATGTAAGAAGTTATTTATTAAATCTATATTCATGTGCACAATAGTTTTAGTTACATTAGCTATCACACAAAACTAATACATTCAATAAAATATACATTTTTATTTTACGCTGAGGCTATTCGACCGTAGCTACGGGAAAATTACGTTTCTCAATTCGTCCGTAGCATGAACGAACATCCGCGGAAATCACCGAAGGTACTCGAACTGTGGGTACGGAAAAATTAGGCCTACAAATTGAACCGTAGGAACGGGAAGTAATTACGTTAATTCAATAATAACCACTCTGAAAATATACGAATTATGTTATAATTAATAAAGATTGAACACAAACACTACCATTTCACTGTTGCCGGCGCGCCATGTTTATTATGACATTTACTTAGTAGGCCTACCAACCTTTTCAATAAAATACTCTACTTACCAAACCTTTAACGTTGCTATTTTAAATCTTAACTCGTTTTTTAATAAAATACTCTACTTACCAAACCTTTAACGTTGCTATTTTAAATCTAAACTCGTTTTTAACGGAAAGGATTTCGGGTGCGCTCTTATCGATTGTATCCTAGAACTAGCGCAGCGCAGCACTTTTTTAAACGCTTTTATCATCTAGAATTGTGTTTGCGACGGGGACGAATGTAGTGAAATCATTTGTAGAAAAAACATGGACCCAAATAGAATGGTAAAAAAAAACGACCAAACGAAAATTTGAACCGCCGACCTCTCGCATAGAATTCGGACGCGCTACCACTCTGCCACAATGCACTGTGATATTTGAAGCTATTGGCCTAGTTACGTGGTATCCCGCGGACGATTCGGATACCTTCGATTATTTCCGCTGATCTTCGTTCATGCTACGGACGAATTGAGAATCGTAATTTTCCCGTAGCTACGGTTAAATAGCCACTTCCTTTATTTTAATCACTTTTTATAATACCAAAATGTCAAGAATGTTACTCAAATTTCAAAACCTGGTAATTAACTTACCAATAATGGACAAATGACAAATCAAATTTTATCAAGATCACTGTTAGCAATGAAGTATTAATACTAGGGAAACGCCAAAGTCGTTGTTAAACGAGTGAGTGAGTGAGCCAAGTGTTGAGTACCCGGGAACATCCCCTTTCCTCCCCTATACCTAAGGATCTAGCCCAGAATGAGGAATGATACCGGGTACTCAACACATGGCTCACTCACTCGTTTAACAACGACTTTGGCGTTTCACTAGATATTTAAATTGAACATTTGAAATGCGAATCGTGTTCAAAACGTATTAGCGTGAAACATAAATTTCCAAGATAAAACAAAATTACCTAAGTTTTATTTCCCATGTAACACCCCTCAAAAATAATATGTGTGTGTAAAAATAAAAAAAAGTTCGAGCTAACGGGTATCGAACCTCAACTCTCCGTGTAGTAGGCTAAATGCTTACCAATAGGCCATGCAAGCCACGTAGATGTTGTCCCGATAGCTGATACTAAACAAATGCTTTCGATATTTTAAAAATCACATTTTATTTATTGTAGGATTAAATCGCAATGGATCTAGTTGATTTTGTTAGCAGTTCTCAATAATTTCGTACCGGATGTCTGTTTAAATTTCCAGCCCCAAACTGTTCAGCGGTTCGGCTGATTTTTGACGTACAGACAGACAGATAGACAGACAGAATCACAGAATGAGGGCCGTTCTAGTTGAATGGAGAACACTCGGTCGCTCCGCTCCCTCGTTTAATAAATAAGATTAAAAATGTGATTCAGTTATTTTAAACTTTAAATAAGACTTAATTTAATAATTAGCTCGGGTAACGGTGTTGACAAAAAGTAACAGTCTTTACAAAAAAGTTACTTTTCTAACAGTAGGCCTAATAATTTTTTTCTAAGATCATGTTGCTTGTTAGTGTACAAATCAGTCAACCTAAAGATAAAATCCATCTAATCCAACAAGTTTGTGTTGAGTTTAAAGTAAGAGACACTACGGGTAACGGTCTTGACAAAAAGTAACATTCTTGACAATGTGATAAATGAAAATCAATAAAAACAAGTGTTTTGTTACTTTTGAGTATGGCAATGAATTACAACCTCTCCCTTCAAAACACATCTACAGTTGCAGGAAATTAATGCAGTAATCCACGATGCCCTTGGTAATGTTACTTTTTGAAAGTAACAGGCCTACCTGACAATTAACGGTCATGACATTTTTATATTCATATGTAAATATCAGTACAAATGCCATGTGCATAAAAGTAGGGTTGTGTTTTCTAGGATTTGGAACTTGATTGTAATGTAATTATAGTGTTTAATCAAAGATAAAATTAAAAATTAATGATCTTAACTTGGTAACATTCATGACCAATAATTAAAATACTCGCCGTTTATTTGTTCCCTTCTCAATTTTAACAGATATCATTGAAAAATCAAACAAACTTCAATGGTGTCATATCATGGACTCTTGTTCTTGTTCTTCTTCATTGATCCACTGCCTTCTACACTTTATTTTTATTTATTTTTTGCACGGTAACGGTCATGACATCAATATTATTACCACAGTGGGGACGAACACTCCTTACGTATTTGATATTTCTTGGAAAATGTTATTAGGCTATATAAAAATGTCTTAAACATCGATTACTTAATTATTATTTCTGCTTTCATTTTCACCAAGAGATTAAAATAGTATTAAGTGAAAAATCCAAACAGCTTACTGAAACACTTCTGGTTTTGTGGATAGGGACATAGGTTTTAGCACATTTTGCATTACGTAATAGTGAATTAAAGATCGGCCTTACAAGATAGAAGTGCAAAAATTCATGGAGCTAAAAAAAACTATAAGTATTCTGAAAATGTACAACCAAAATTTATGCAAATCAATATCTTGATCTAAAAAAAAAATAATATTAAGGTGGGACAGCACAAGGGTCATTTTATTTGAGAATGACCCATATACTATAAGGGTAATTTGACGGAACACCTATGTGCTTCATCCGATTGTAATGATTTCTTCACAGAACCTTAATTTTATGAATTAATATAGGCCTGTGTGAAATTTAAGTGCAATCGAAAAATTATTTCTCATATATAATCACAATTTAGGCCTAGGCCTAGCCTATACGATTTTTTTTACGATTTTTAAAATTTCTTCGACATGCTTTATCCGATTGTCATGATTTTTTCACAAAACATTAATTTTATGAATTAATATATTCTTGTGAAATTTGAGCGTAGGCCCTAATCAAAAAATTATTTCTCATAAAAATTGCAATTTTGCACTTTTTTTGTTTTTACAAAATTACGCTTTTCCAATATCGCGCCTAAAAAAGCGTTTGTGAAGCTTTGGCCTACTAGTAAACATATCATTAAATATTTAGCCTAAAACTAGATTCAAAATATTGTTACAAATTTCAAGTCCAAAATTTACATTTTTGACCAGACAACACTGATTTTGGTGTAGCTTCTTTACTTCAAGATAGGAATCCACCAAATTTTCAGAGCAGGTAGATTGTAGCACTGCCATCTAAATAATGTAATTTTTACAACTTACCCTAGGCAACAACAGTCAGGCAAATCAAAGATGTACTAATGTGCCCCCTGTTCCAATGTGCCCCCTTCTCCCCTACTAGGCCTAGGCCTACCTAATTTTATTTTGTAATACTAAATATGTAGGCCTATGTAGTAATGCGACGCCTCACTTTGAAGTTTTCAACATCATTGCGCCTACTTTTGTTTTCTTGAACATGACTCTTGCCTAAGTGTGGCTTCAGTTTCGCTCGTGCCGCTGTCTCCAGGCCAAGCCGCCATGTACGGCCAGCCGCCAACCCGATGCACTCCTCATTGCTGCCAGCTGGCAAGTGTCATAGGTGACCACCACATAAAAATTATTGTGAAAACTGGTCTGTGCTACTGCTGCACCAAATAAACATTTTCTGTCATCATCTATTCAATTGTAGTTTGTGGCCAGGGTTGCACAAAGAAAAAAGAAAAATCCTGTTTGAGCACATCAAAAATCAATGAAATCCTTAAATGAAACACCCAAATCCTTAAAATCCTTTTAATGCCTAAATGTACCAATTTCGATATGATATCAATATCAAAATGTACCCCTAATTGTTGTAAAAAAAATGAAAAGAGTAGGCCTATTTTTAATGATTTGAGGCCAAAAAGAGTTGATAAGGTATCACCATTCACCATAAATGCATTTTTAACATTTTTTACGATCTCGCAATCGCGTTTCATGACTCGGCACCTCCACCATGATCCAGCCACGATTAACCCGAGAGTAGTCGCGTGTGGTCTTTTAGACCGACTTTTTTTTTCAACGGTTGGTATTTGTACAGCGCGCATGCATGGCTTGTCTAGTTCCGCCTACCTTCCCAAAATAGATTTTTAAAGCCAGTGTGCAATACGCAATTCAGTGTTCTGCAGAACTTCAACTAAGATAAGAGGTCCTGTTCGGTTGCTTGGTCTTTTCGACCGCTGCGCGACTACTAAGGGAGGCAAAAATATGCATACTCAATCACTATTATGAGACATGTATTTTGTTATTGTAGGTTGATTATTCTTCAACATACAGTGTTGGCATAATATTACTGTCTTGGTTTACTAATAATTCGAACTACAGGGTGTTTCAAAACATATTTTTATACCTTTTTGTAGGTTTGCAACATTCTGTGTTTGATTGATTATTTATTGATTATTTATTGATTATTGATTGATAATTGATTAATATAACCATGTATGCTGTCACATATATGATAAATTATCTTATATTGGTAATCAAAACGTCATCCTAACGTTATTAGCCCATAATAAATAATGCGGTCTAAAGGACCGGGCGCGACTACTAACGTTACAAACAGGGGACTACCTACCCGGCACCTCCACCAAAATTACGAAATTTATCATTTTTGGTGTAAATTTTGGTATTTTGGCCTATGTAGGTTATTGAAAATATTCCCACTTATCAATATCGCATTAAAATTAAAATATAGTTTTTTGCCCAGCCCTAGTTAAAAACAGTGTAAAATGAAGAACTAAACAAAAAAGGAGATTTTTTTAAAATCCGTAAATTGGAATAAAAATCCGGCGATCCGTTTTGCATCCTCATAATCCGTAAAAACAGCAATCGTGTAGCCTACTGTATGTGTTTACAAAATCAGAAAAAGAAAAATTTAACTTAATTAGGGCTAGTAGGCCTAGGCCTACCTAATTAAAAATATAAAAAAATAATTTAAAATTTAAAAAATACTAACTAGAAAAATACTTTTATGTCAAAAACAACCATTTCAGTTCCTTCTAAAAATACATTTAGGTGTAGGCCTAATAAGCCTACGTTTCCTTCTTTTATTACAATAAGTATTTCGTGCCTTCCTTGCTCCTATCGCTTTCAAAGCTATCTGGAGGACAGAAATACCCCCCAAAACAATTGCCTCCGGCGGCAGGGCTTCGCCCCAAACCACGGATAGCCCACGCAAGTCCATGGTGGTAATAATGTCGAGGTGTCCCGGTATTGGTTTTTTAAATAGGCTATGGTCACCCTATCCTTTGCACACAACATAGGGACTAGGCCTACGTATGTTAATTTTTATTAAAGCACCGGTGAACGTACTCATAAAAACCGTTTACACGTACAACACTGTCCCTTCCGAAACTTATAACCCAGTTCTTAATTTTTCAGTGCTGAACCTCTGAAAAAGAAAAAGAAACTAGATCCTGCTGTAGTAAAACAGCGAGAAGAAAGGAAACGGAAAAAAATAGAAAAACAAATACGCAGATTAGAAAAGAATTCAAGACAGCTTAAGCCAATCGACGAGCTGGACGTTCCATTAAAACTTGTCGATGAAAAAAGGTGAGTACCGTAGTTATTAGTTCAGTACACATCAATACTAGTAGGCTATTCAGTAGACTGACATTCTGCCAATGGATCATTCATCATTGCTAGTTCTACTTCTGAGGGCTAGGTAATACGTACAACAGGTAATTAGGCTTTTGAAATGTGCAATAGGTATGCATGCATACGGCCAGTGTTGGGGAAGGAACTTTTAAAAAGAACGCGTTCTCGTGAACGCGTTCTTTTTTTGCGAACTTTTCAGTGAACTTACTCTTTTGCTAAATGAATGAACGAACTTGAAATTTTAAAAGTTCATTCTGAGAACAAACTTTTCAGTTTTAGAAAGTTCATTTGTAAGTTCTTTCCGTGCGCCGAGCAGCCGTCGACTCGCCGCCGTCGCCGCTTAAAAACAATAACAAATCGTTGTTCATCGTAGTTTTTTTTTGTTTATTTGGATTAAGGACGCGTCAACCGTTAGGTCATAATGAACCACTCTAACCTAAGGGGGGGGGGGGGGGGGAGGGGCCCATGCTGGTCAGAACCAGCCACGGGAAAGGGGAGGAAGGGGGGTGTCTCACGTCGCGGTCGTCATCGTCTTTGTCATAGTTTGTTGTGTCATAGTCATCGTCGTCGGGGAGGTCGTCAAGGGATCGGGGCAAGGTCCCCGACGACGATTGCCAGAGCTCGACTCTATTTATAGTTTATTGTAGGCCTACGTTGACGCTCGTTCAGCTGATTTTGACAACATCACGCACGATTCACGAAGTTAAAACGATGTACGCCAACTAATTCAGAATAAAAATCTTGGAAGCCTAAAATGCTAAGTATCTGCATTAATTTTACAAGCTGGTCGACGAGAATGTAGTACAAATCATTAACACGATCAAAGACAGCTCAACACTTTCGTCCAACTCAAACTCGCAAGTAAATTAGGACTCGAACACCCCTAATGTTTTTTCTCGTGTTTTTCTTCAATTTACGCTAGCCTTTAATAAAATAGTGATTTTTTTTACAAAAGAACTTTTAAAAGAACTTAGTTCATATTTTAGACGAACTTGAACTTTTCAAAATTTTAGGTTTTAAAAGAACTTGAACTTTTTAAAAGTTCATTATTTGAGCTGTGAACTGAACTTTTAAAAAGTTCATTTTAAAAAGAACTGACACAACACTGCATACGGCTTACCATTGATTTTGTATGCCTATTAATACTTTTTGTGTCCATTGTCACTTGCCATAGTATTTTCTGGCTTGGCCTAACCTAACCCCAAGTTGACAAATTGTTCTGTTGTTGTCGATATGTCATTCATTTCCTTTTCAGTATTCGCAGCAGAATGGTCCAGCCAATGACAGCTGAAGAAATAGAACAGCGGGCACTCCTTGAAAAAGATTGGTCTCGCTATAGAGGCAAACAACATATGAAAGACATTCAGATAATTGACCGTATCATGTTTTCTCAACAAAAAGCGCTTGATGAGTTGAGAAAGGAGTCTGAAGAACTTTATCAGGAAGCTATTCAGGTAGGTGTTATGTCAGCTCAAACCACTCTTATAATTGAGGGCGTCATGCAAGAGCGGGATAACTTAATTAACAAACTCCCAGAACTTGAGATGGATAAAAATTTCAAAATAGCACGACTCACAAACACGGGTTTCCTTGGAGTTACAGTAGGCCTAGATGAAAATTTAAATTAGGAAGCACAGTTAAAGAAACTGACCCCCAAATTGAGCTCTGCATGCTTTGCACTGAGAGTGATAAGAGATGCCATGGGTGTTCAAACAGCAAAAATTGCTTACCATGCTGTAGTGGTTCAAGCTTCCTCTCACCCTACACCCCCTGACCATCCCCCTCTTCGCCTCGACGCAGTCGGCGGGCAGTGGGTGTTAAGTGTTGGAACTGTGTGGACGTGCTCGAGAGCGACCGTCGTTCACCTCCAGGACACCTCTACCTACACTCGACAGCCCGGACTCTTCAGTTACTCTACAAAGGCCTACGTCGAGAAAGCCCATGGGTATCGTACTAATAGTTTATTACTTATGGCCATAAGTTAGGGTTCTTTTATTTTATTTAATCATTCCTGTATGAACATTGTATTTCAATTTAGATTACATTTTTAGCTAAATCTACATACTATTACTGTGTTGTATTGTGGATCTAGCCTTGTTGCCCTCGAACCAGGTAGGGACCGCCTCCCTGGTCACTTCTTCCCTCCTCTTAGAAGGCACAACACCTTTAGATTAGGTTATTAGTAATTAATTATTATTAATTCTCCGACGTCGAGAGGAAAGAGTGGACGAGCGAGCACATTTGGCGCCCGAACAGGGACCTGTCCCAATAGACTTTTGATACTTTGTACTTTGTAGTATATCGCACTTATTTGTTTTGTGCATGCGTGACATAATACATCAAGCAATATGCCTAATAAACGTGTCACTCTGGACGACATGCGGGCTCTTTTGAGTGAGAACAATGATATTTTGAAAGAATCTATCAAATCTCAAATCGACACGGTATCGACGAGAGTGGACACTCAGATGTCTACTCTATCCGATAAGGTGGCACAATTGGAGGTGCAGATTCATGATATGCAGACGGCGCAGGCTTCGATGTCCGGACAGGGCAATGGAACTGAGAGCCCCGCGCTTGCAGTGTCGGAAGATAGTAGGCCTCTCACTGTCAATAGTGACCAGGCAATTGCGTCGCCTTCGTGGTATGAGTGTGTAGAGAAGGGGTTAGTCAAATTTGACGGGAGTGCGAAGACGCATCCCATAACCTTTATTAGAGAGGTTGAAGAACAATTTGATGCTATGCAGGTGCCTGAGCGTTCCAAGCTTAGACTTGCATTGAAATGCTTGCATGGGTCTGCAAAGCGATGGGCTGAGATATTCTCGGACAAGTTCGATTCGTTCCACACTTTCAAAGAAGTGTTTGTAGACGAATACTGGGGCCGTGCAAGGCAGATGGCTGTCAAGAAAGAAATAAATTACGGTCGCTGCCCAGGAAGTTACGAGGGTAGGAGGGCTGAATATTTCCTTGAAATGGCAGCCAAAGCTCGACACTTGACTCCGCGTCTTAGTGACGCGGAACTAATTGACTCACTGGCGGACCATTTCCCTCCCGCCATGCGTTCTACTATCCTTGGTGCTAATATGAATAGTATAGACGCTTGCCTGAAACTCATAAGACGCCTAGATTCAACAGACTATAATAGGAACGTGGGAAACTCGAATAATAGAGCAGTGAACTCGCGAGGTGCTGGTAGTCAACATCTGTCGATAGAGACCGTGAGGGACAAACGGGTGCACGTAATGGAGATGGAGACAGGGGACAAACCAGAGACCGCGGGTAAGACGGTGCAGGAAAACTAAGTCGGGTTGCTTCTCACCGCCCTAAGGCGACCCAACTGCTGAGGGAGAGGGCGGACTTAATTAGTCTGATTAAATCAACTATCGGTCAAGATAAGGTTGATAAAGTATTGGCTATACGGGAACAGAGTAATGATGTATCTTCAGGTAAATCGGAAGAGGTAGAAACATGTGAATTCATGGATGGCTCGCAAACTGTAGCGCCTATTCTTTCAGTTTTCAAGAGCCAGAATCCATCTGAGGAATTCCTTGCAAGCGATGGTGTAGATACGAGTCCTACTACTAGTCGGGTGGTTCCTGAAGTCCTAGGAAAAATACGTGACGTAACGGTAGCCATATTAGTAGACACCGGCAGCGAAATCTCGTGTATTTCCAAAGAGTTCTACCTACGGATACAGGGACAGGGAACAATAATACCCACCCTTCCTGTAACGGATGTAGTTGTTTCCGGAGCTACGGGAAAAAGAAAAAAGATCGCGATGCAAGCTTCTATTACTGTCGATATAGGCGGACTTGTGTTTGACATTGTTTGTCTAATTATACCTGATCTAGTCAGGGAAATGATTCTGGGGTCAGATTGGTTATCCGAGTATTGTATTCAAATTGACTTTATGAAAAAAACTCTTATTCTTCCGAACAGTGAGAGTGTAATAAAGTTTATTGAACACAATTTAAATAACAACAACCAGGGGTCGACCCAGGACAACCCTGACTCACAAACAGTAAGGCTGCTTGCGACAGAGTTACATGTGTTGGCCAAGTTGAGCATCCATCAACAGACACACATTGTTGGGCTAGAGAAGGGGTCTAACAATGTGGGTATTGTAAATGGTCATAAACAGGGTAGCGAGGGACCGACGAGCCAGCCTCAGGCTAGAGACTCGGGAAGCAGTCATAACAACAACACAATCTTAGAGGCGACGACCTTGCGTGAAATTCGGGAGAAGGTTGATGACATAACAATAGACAAAATACTCAAGCTACAGCCAGATAATTCCACTCCATATGATCAGGAAATCATTCTCGCCGGGACTCGGATGCAGCAGAGAGCAGAGAGACGCAAGAGGAGCCACGACACGGGCATGAAGCTCATCTCGTTTACACCAGGCGACAAGGTCCTGCTCAAGACGGCCGGCATATCAAACGCCTTGGATAAGGTCATTAAGAAGTTCTACCTGTTGTACGAGGGACCATTTGATAGAGGGAAGGTTATTGGTCCCAATGCGTATCGGTTGATCAAATCATCAACAAATCTCCGGCCATACAACTACAAGTCATGTAATTAGATGAAAGTACAAAATACCTGTGTTTTGACTTTCGTCTAGGGGGGGCAAGTTGTAGTGGTTCAAGCTTCCTCTCACCCTACACCCCCTGACCATCCCCCTCTTCGCCTCGACGCAGTCGGCGGGCAGTGGGTGTTAAGTGTTGGAACTGTGTGGACGTGCTCGAGAGCGACCGTCGTTCACCTCCAGGACACCTCTACCTACACTCGACAGCCCGGACTCTTCAGTTACTACGAAGGCCTACGTCGAGAAAGCCCATGGGTATCGTACTAATAGTTTATTACTTATGGCCATAAGTTAGGGTTCTTTTATTTTATTTAATCATTCCTGTATGAACATTGTATTTCAATTTAGATTACATTTTTAGCTAAATCTACATACTATTACTGTGTTGTATTGTGGATCTAGCCTTGTTGCCCTCGAACCAGGTAGGGACCGCCTCCCTGGTCACTTCTTCCCTCCTCTTAGAAGGCACAACACCTTTAGATTAGGTTATTAGTAATTAATTATTATTAATTCGCCGACGTCGAGAGGAAGGAGTGGACGAGCGAGCACAATGCATATTTCGAATCATTGGTTAGGTATGGCATAGGCCTACAAATATGGGGTAGCACTACACTAATGAAATATTTAAACTACAAAAAAGAGCAGTTTGCATCCTGGGAGGCCTTTCATATAGATAATCATGTATACAAACATTTAAAAAATGGAAATATACCGTAAAATTGTACCGTGGAAATTGTACCGTGCATCTATGTACGTATATGAGCTCCTTAAACATAATATTGTAAACAAAAATGATAAAAATACAACAACAAAAAAAATATTCACCAACATAATACGAGGCAAAAAGGTAATTTACATATACCCCACAGCAACACAGTGAGATGCCAAAAAGGCTCACATATAGCGGGGATCACTCTTTTCAACAGCTTACCAAAAAATATAAGACAGATAGATAAAACAAAACAGCTCACACAAAAAATATATACCAACCTGGTGCAAAATGCATTTTATTCAATTGTAGCTTTTAAAGAAGGTCGAATTGAAATCGAGTAACATGTTCTAACTTTGACAATATACAAGGCCTATGTCCTTCATTGTTTTTATATATATATATATAACTTTTGTGGGAACGCGTTCCTTTTCTTAGATTAGGAACTTGTAACGTCAAAGTTACTATTTCGTGGGAACTTGGAACGAATTTAACGTTCCTTTATAAGTTCCTTTAGCCGTCGTAATCCCGTCGAATTCCAGGACCTGCTATCGTAAACTGCAGCTTGAAAAACATCAATGTGAGATCTTGTGTTTTAAAAAAGGTGGCACTCTCGTACGATGGCCTAGAACTCGCTGTAATAAATAAGAGTAATGATAAATTAATTCATTTCACTTTTATTTTTGTTTAAATCAGTGATGGTAAAAGAAACGTGAAAGGAACTTAGTTCCTTTTGAGGAACGAGGAACGTTTCAGTTCCTTTTTTATTGAAAAGGAACGAGGAACGCCTCAGTTCTTTTTTAGGCAGAAGTAACTTAACTTTTCAAAGTTCCTTTTTTGGGGGAACGTGCCCAAGACTGGTAAATTGCATGCTGTGGGTCACACTTTAGCATGCCTAGGCCTAGTCATTTGATTTCCCGCGCCGTAGCTCAAAACTAGAATATTGAAGTTCTTTCTTTCTTTCTTTCTTTTAATTGCATAATGGCGACCCCTCGCACAATATGTGTCCGCGGTATATTACAGGTCACAGGTCTTAAAACTTAGTTACCGGTATACATATTAATATTATACTATCTCACAAGGCAGTACAAAACTAACATTATAAAATCCCTTAATAAATACATTAAATATGAGCTTGACCCTAATGATGAATAAATAAATAAATATATATATATATATATGCAGTCTTGTCCCCAAGACTGCAATTTACGATTTACTATTTACGGGTAACACAAAATATATTTTGGGGGTAGGCCTATGGTGGAGGCGGCAGTTCAGGTGGTCTATTAATATCAACTTGTGTGACAACAGTCGATCGATAGCGACAACTTTGTTGGATGAGCGAAGCGAAGACTTCAATTTCACTGACCACCAAAAAAATTAGCTCGGGTGTTTTTTTTTTTTTTTTTTTTTACGCTCTAGGCCTACCTGGCAAACAGCATATTATGCAATCTTGATGAAAATTGGAGGGACTTTCGAATCTCTAAACTTAGACATGCCACATTTTTGGGTACAATCGAAGAAATATTTCTCATGAATAGCCTACCGGTAGGCCTATCGTACTTTTACGATTAAAAAAAAATTTTAACGCAATATTTTCGTGGCATTTGGGCCGATTCTGACCAAACCCGTGGGGCTACAACGTTCATATTTTACATGGACATTAAGGTAATGGTGATGTAGTTCCTTTTGAAAGAAAAAGTTAAAAAGTTAGCCAGAATCTATAGAAATAAAGGTTTTAATATAGATTTTTTGAGGTGTATGACAAGTACTAGGCCCTTACTATAGAAACTAGACAACAATCACCTACATTGCGTACAAAATGCAAGTCTTTGGGCCTCCAGATATTTTACATTAAAATAAAATAAATTTGTATTTGGAGTAGGCCTACCCATCTCAGTCATATAACTGATTTTCAGTGGTGGATTATTATTGTATTATTATATTGTAAAATTAGTATTACCGTAGCAATTTGTACTACTTTACAAAATTATCCTAATTTAACTAAAATGATTTTGCAATGGAACTTGAAAAAGTTAAGGTATCCCACGCTAACTAAAAACTTAAAAAAGCTCATCCATCAATGCGACTAAAGAAAATGTTTGCGAAGCGGCCTAGTAAATACAATTACGCAGGAAACAACTTGTCCTCAGATTTTATACAAGTCGAATTCAAAGTGTACTACAGGCTAACATTAACTTTACTGGCACGCAAACATGTCGATACTACCATGCTAGGCTAGGACTAACTCTATTTACAAAGTTGTCGGTGTCGATCGACTATTGTCGTTTGAGTTAGTAAAGGCCCCAAGGATTTACATACATGATTGGTGAAGGTGCTGGTCCATACAATTTTTTTATTTATGCCTATAGAAAGCCATGTACAAATAAAAAATGAAATAAAAACACACATAAACACACAATAAAATTAATTAAGGTGAAAATTGTAATGTTGGCCTAGGTAAGATTCTTCACAGATAAAATTTAATATATATATTTTTAATTTTTACTTGCAGTATTATAACGGCTGTCTTTTTCTTACTAATCGTAACTGTTTTTTTTTGGAAATCAATCCAGAAATTACAAAATCCATCTCGGCGCTACCTAGTTTAGGGGTCAAAGCGCCCTACCGACAATTGGGAGACCGGGGTTTGATACCCCGCTGAGATGGATTTTTTAATTTCTGGATTGATTTTTTTAAAAGTAGCTAGGCCTATGTAGCCTAGTTGTGTTTTTGTGACATTAATTTTCAACCAGTTTTCTAGAAGGTACTCTGGTAGGAAAAAGAATAATTGTTTTACAATTGTCTTTCTTGGGATTTTTGTTTGTTTGTTAGTACAAAATGGTACACATAGTAAAAAAAACAAAACTTTCAGACACCTTTTAGAAAACCAGTTGAAAATTAATGTCACAAAAACACAACTACCTACGTTGAATGGTGTGCTAGGGCGAACTGAAGTTCAAAATTATTTTTAAGTGGCGATACTTGCCGTGTGTCCGATTAGACAATTTTGGCATTCACGTTGCATTTAGCCTGATTATTTACACTAGCACTCGCACAAACAGACTGAAGTATGTATGAAAGGTTGTGAACGAATAGTGTTACGACTATTGAGGACTTGAACAGTCTTTCGTTTCTGAAAACCACTTGTTGATAGAAGCCTCACACAAGTTGTAGCATTTTGAACAAGGAAAACCCGAACCCAGCCTGAATTTCGGACTATCCGCACATCTGTACTTTCAACTGTAGGTTAATGTTTGAGTACGTAGTTTTAATTATTACTCTTTGCTTGTTTCTAGATTGACCCAACATTAATTCCCTATGCTGCTACTGGTCCAGTGTCAACGCCACCAATTAAAAACTATGATAGTCCTGATGGAGATTACGTAGATGTATCGAGGAATTGGGACTAGGAAACTGTCTGTGTATGACTGTAGACTTCTATTTATTGTTTTAATTAAATACCTATACTTTTAATTCCTTTATTGTGATGTATCTATTAATATGTTCATGAATTTTTTCCCAAAAATATCCTTTGTGTGGGTGGTTCTTATCTACATTAATAACTAAATAAGACTGATAAGATTATTGCAAGTATTATTAACTATTATTATTATTTTTACTATTATTATTATTACAGAAATCAAATATTTTTCGAGTCATTTCGCTGTGTTCTCTTTATTTACAACACCTGACGTTTCGATACGACTGCGTATCATCATCAGAGGCACACTGAAAATCCTTACATTTGAGATTGTAATTGTGGCCCAACCCAGATAACCAGCATCTTCATCGAGCCTGCCATATCTTGTCCGGCAGCCGACTCCACCCAAGTGGCATCTTCGCTAGCACCCGAGGTCGTCCTATCTTTCCCGCTCATAGACAAGCCCAAGATCAATAAAGACGAAGCCGTCCAGTCCCCACCGACTGACGAAGAGCCCCTGTCCAATGTAGATGAGGTTGCCAATTCGTCCCCGACCACCGACGAGGAGCCCATGACAGATGTAGACACAATTATCCCGTTGTCCCCGCCCGCTGGCGAGGAGCCCACGAACAAAATTGGTGAGGTCGTCCAGTCGTCTACACCGGCTGACGAGGAGCCTGAAACCATTGAAGACGAGGCCATCCAATCGTCTCCGTCTACCGTCGAGGTGTCCAAGGCTGTGGTAAAAGAGATTGTCCAGTCGTCCCCACACTCAGATGACGAGCCTACGACTAGTGAAGATATGGTCGTACAATCATCCCTGTCTACTGACGAGGAACCCACAACAGAGGTAGGAGAGATCATCCGGCCTTTCCCGCTCATGTACGTGGAACCCACTACAGAGGTTGACGATGACGTCCAGTCGTCCCTGTTCACTGACGCGGAGCCCAAGACCAACCTAGCAACTGACTCCACTTCTGCATTCCTATGTATGGGTCTGCATGCTGCTCAGGGAGATGCATCCCCGGCTGAGGCGACAGCAGCACCTTTGTCACAGCCCGTGACTCTGGTTGTCGCTCAGAAAGCAACACAGGATGCAACTACGGAACCACCCAGGCACGAGGCCCTGGGAGATCTGACCCTGTCCGAGACCGTAGCCGAGACACTGTCGCAGCCTGCAGCAACTACGGAACCACCCAGGCACGTGGCCCTGGGAGACCCCACCCTGTTGGAGTTCGCAGCCGAGCCTCCGCTGCAGCCCGCAATTGCGGGAACCCCAAGGACTGACCAACGCATAATTCTGGGAAATGTCACTAATACCGACTCATCATCCTGCCACTTTTCCCGTGATCCCATCATCACACGGTCCAGGCGTCCTAACTCACAAATTCTTATTTCCCAGAAGCCCTCAAATTTTCCGTTAGTGCCTCTTCCAACGTCGCTCCCCTAAAAGTAATCCCCCCTCCTCTTTTCTCCCAATCACCCCCACCCCCAAAGCTCTAAAAGTTCTTCCTCTAAAATAGCTTTCCTCAACATATGCTCCATCCGTAATAAAATTGAAGAAGTTGAACTTCTAACAAAGCACCTCTCTCCTGACATTTTTTGCCTCTCCGAGCACTGGCTAACTCCTCAGGAAATTAATTCCTTCTCCATCTCTAACTACGTCAACGTAGATATTTTCTGTCGCTCTATGTTTATCCATGGTGGAGTGGCCATACTTGCCAAACCCCACGTAAATCTAATTGCCATCTCTGAAATCAAAGCCTACTGCATGGAAAAAGATTTTGAGTGCGTCGCGGGCTCCTGGAGCTTTTCAGACCAGCAGTTTGTAATTCTCTCGCTGTATCGATCACCCCTAGGCGATTTAAATACCTTCCTGACTAAGCTTGATGAGGTGCTTATTTATGTTACCAAGAAATTCCCTAAAGCTGACATAGTATTATGCGGCGATTTTAATGTTGACCTTCTAACCCAATCTCCATCACGTGCTAAACTTCTCGATCTAGTACATTCCTTTACATTCATGAAACTATAGTAACTCCTACACGCACCACCATCTCGAGTAGCTCCCTAATTGACAACATTTTCACTAGTGTTAACCCGGCACTGTTCTCCTCTACCTCAACTGACCCTGGTCTGTCTGACCACCACCTTCTCACTCTTAATCTTTCCCTCTCTAGTTTCCACCCTCCCCCTAAATTAAAAGTCTGGAAGCGTTCTTTCAGTCCGGACAACACGGCCTACTTTAAGTCACTTCTAAGTAGAGAATCATGGCGGTCATTGTGTCTTCCAGGAGATGCGGACCAGCTCTTCTCGAGATTCCTCTCTACTTTCCTTCACCACTTCAACACTGCATTTCCTCTTAAAAGCCACCCTCTAACAAAACTAAAGTAAATCCCTGGATCTCACAGGACATACGATCCGAAGCCCAGACCTTGCGTTCTCTTCATATAGAATTAAAGTCTTCCAATAACCCAATCCGTAAACAACATTATCTAGACCTGAAGAAAACCCACGCCAAAAACATTCGACAAGCAAAACTCCACTACAATGACAACATAATTTCATCGGCTAGGAACACCTCTAAGGCAACTTGGTCTATGATTAAATCTCAGACCACAGCTACTCAACCCAAGCGAAACTTGTGATTACCGTAAATGGGCAGGATATTTCTGACCCATCATCACAAAGCGAGCTGTTTAACAACTTCTTTGTCAATTCTAGCAATAACAACCAGCCTAACGTGCCCAATAATTACCCAGCTCCTCGTAGTACGTTGCCATCTAGAATCATCCCTACTATTTTTCTCTATCCCTCTACCCCTGCAGAAGTAGCAATGATAACAAGGAAACTTGGCTCTAAACACTCCCATGGGCTAGATGAAGTACCAGGTTCTCTCTTATCTAAGTGCACCGACTATCTCTCTGGCCCACTTGCTTACATCATCAATGCATCCCTTTCAGACGGTATCTTCCCCTCCAAACTAAAAGTAGCCAAAATAGTCCCCATTTATAAAAACAAAGGACATAAGTCAGAGATGAACAATTATCGACCTATCTCTCTTCTCTCCTCTTTTTCTAAAATATTTGAGTATGTCATGCATGATCGCCTGATATCGTTTCTAAACTATCACAATATTCTCTCCCCTAGCCAGCATGGCTTCTTAAAAAATAAATCCACCACTAGCGCTATCTATAGTTTTCTCTCCCCTCTCTACTCTGCGATGGACAAAGGTGACCATGCTGTAGGAATGTTCTATGACATGACCAAGGCCTTCGATACTATTGACCACTCAATTCTCAAAGATAAGCTGGAAACCCTCGGTATCCGTGGTGCTGCTTTAAGCTGGATGTCCTCTTTCCTATCCGATCGCACCCAGGTTGTCGAGCTCCAGTCATCTAACGGTCAATCCATCACTAAAACCCTATCTAAGCCTCTCCCCATAGCATGTGGAGTACCCCAGGGTTCTATTCTGGGACCATTAGCATATATCATCTATGTCAATAACCAAGCTGCTGTCCTTGATGAGGGGACTCTCATCCAATATGCTGACGACTCGAGCCACCTCCTTACCCTACCTAAACATCGTCCTTTTCTTGAGTTTTCCACCTTAATTAACAAACAAGTTGCTCAAATGTCATCCTACTGCCTTGGCAATCAACTCATCATCTCACGTTCAAAAACTGTTTATCTCTACTTTCACACTCATCATAAGATCCCCCCACTAAGCCCCCTTGTCCGTCTCGACTCGACTACCATCCCCCGTACCCACACCGCCAAAGTCCTAGGCCTAGCGCTAACCGATAATCTTGACTGGTCCATACATGTTAACCATGTTGCCAACAAAATATTATCGGGTTGCTACGCAATTCGCAAACTCAAACAAATAGTACATCCCCCCGTCCTTCTGCTAGTATACTTTGCCCACGTCCATTCTCACCTATCATATGGTCTGCTTTTCTGGGGAGCTTCTCCACCAGCTAACCGAATCTTCATTCTTCAAAAGAGAGCCATCCGAATCATTGCAGGTGTATCAAAAAGGCATTCGTGTAGAGAACTCTTCAAGAAACTGGGAATTCTTACCCTAGCATGTACCCTAATCCAACAGCTGCATTATTTGTCCGTACCCACAGCAATCTGTTCCCTCTGAACACCTCTGTGCATTCTCATTACACTAGAGCCAGTCTCCATATCCATCGGTCCTCTCATAACTTGACTCTCTTTTCCCGTGGCCCTGAATATCTTGCATCCACCCTCTACAATAAACTCCCTAATTACATCAAAACCTCCCCCTCGCTGTCCTCCTTCAAACACAACTTGAAATCTTTCCTTGTGACCAATAGCTTTTACTCCATTAACGACTACCTCGCTGACGAGTAAGCTTGCGTTTTCTCCTCGTATTAATTTCTATCTTTAAAAAAGGCCGAAACAGTATTCTTTCAAATTGACATTTATTCATGTGCTGGCCTACCAAATATTTTAATTTTGTTAAATTAGTATAAAGAGCTTGTAACCATTGTAACTCATTTATATTTTTACTCATTTTGAAGGCCTACTATTGTATATATTGTATATATCGTGCGTATGTGTGTGTCTACTGTCTACTGTGTATTACTATTTTCTATCTTTCCTGACGAAACCTATATTTGTATTATGTATGAATCCATGGTGAATAAATTATCTTATCTTATCTTATCTTATCTAATTTGTTATGTAATTATCTCAAATGTAAGGATTTTCAGTGTGCCTCAGATGAAGATACGCACAGTCGTATTGAAACACCAGGGGTTGAAAATTATGCGAACACAGCGAAATGGCTTGAAAAATATTTTAATTTGATTTCTGTAATATTTCGGGCTGTGAAAGTTTTTTTTTTTCTTTCTTGTGCAAAGTTGGCCTCTTCAGCCATTCTTCTGTCTTGCTATCCAATATAAGACTGCCTCCTTTTCTATCCTGCTCAGGTCATCGGGCAGGGAGTCAATGTCATTAATGAGGGCGGCGCATCTGAAGAGATGCGCTCTGTCTTGATCTTCTAAATTACAAAGTTTGCAGGTGGCCGGTTGTTGATGTTGAAGCGGTGCAGGTGGTGCTGCAAGACGTCGTGACCGGTTACAAGCCGGAAATGGGCGGTGGCCGTCTTCCTCGACCAGTCTTTGTCTGGCCCTTTTTTGATCTCGGTCCACCAGTTCTTTAGTCGTGAAGTCTCTTCTGTGGTGTTTCTGAAGATCCTTTTTGTGGTTGACTTGATCTTAGTTTTGACATTTGGTAGGAGAGAGGCGCTGACTTGATCGTAGTTTTGACGGTGCTTTTGTGGCACTTTTGGCCAAGAAGTCTGCCTTTTCATTCCCCATGATCTTGCAGTGGCTGGGATCCATTGAGTCTCTAATAGTTTGTTTTGCTGTCGGATGCCGACAAGGGAGTTTTTGAAAAGCAGCGATTTAGGATGGAGGTTCGCTGCTTGAGAGACAAATTGGATGGCCGAGACGCTGTCGCTTAGGATCACAAATTTTGAAATTGAAAGTATTAAGATGAAATTATTATTGTTATTATTATTTATTTATTTATTATTATTATTTTCTTCTACTAACTATTTCCAACAATGTCATTTTAAGTGGTGTAAGTTTTTAGTACATCAATGTGTATGAAATGGTTAATGAAACTAAATTTGCTGAGCTTGCAAGACAGCATTTTTTCTTCATTATCATCCTACATTATTTTATCTCTCCACTGGGGCTGTGTAAATTAGTGAAAATAGGAAATTTTACTGTTTAAATAATCAAATGAAAATTTATCTACAAACATAATTTAATTGTTCATTTAATTTTTATTCAGACAACTGATATAGGCTTACTATGGTATACATAATGTGGCACTCACAAGATCCGTTTTGCTAACTTGTACCTTTGAGTTGCGGCTAAAACTTAGATTATGCCGATAATTATAATTATAGCAAAAAGCTGTTTTTCAGAAGACAAGTAAACGTAACGGACTGATAACAAAATATGCAATAAGAAATTAACAAAGATGTCAATTTTAAGTTCATAATTATATTAGGTGAACATGAAAGTGTCATGAAAATATAATTGATTGTAATGTAAAACCAGTAAAACTATAGCATCCATTTTAAATTTAAATTTAAATTAAATCTCAACCAAAATTAGCATGGGTTGTCAGGTACCTACACAGGTCTGATTTTGACTGATTAAAGGTTCATTTCACGTTTCATGGCGGCTGGGAAACACCCTGAAAACACAAAAAACGTGTTTTTTTTACGAGGTATCTGAGTGTACAGTACCCTATAGGGGGCACCTAGGTATAATCGGGTTTTGCGAAATAAAATCTTTCAGTATAGACTATAGACAACCTCAATGCCTACTTCTTATGGGGTGCAAATTTGGTGGAAATAACATCCAAGGGCTATATTATGGGGCTTAATCCGAGATTTTACCGAATATATTTAAGGAAATCCATGAATAAAATCTTCAGTAAGGATTTTAAAGTGTGGGTTTTGATCCAGGTACGTCCCAAAAATAATATAGTCTTGATGCGTTGTACGTACGTGAGAAACCTCCATCGGTGAATTATATAATTACCTACGTAACATGATTTGAGTGCGCCTAAACGTAAGTAAACGGATTTTTGACTGCATACTCGTAGGTTCATGGCCCTATAAATTGTAATAATAAACTTTTTCTGCCTTTGACTTATACCGTATCAAGTGTGGCTATTTACTAATTATTTACAACAATGAGACAATCATCAAACATTATTGTGCCAATAGAAAAACGTTTAAAATTATATTGAAAAAATACAAAATTTGACTTTCACCGATCTCTGCTGGCCACAAAATTAATTTTAAACAATTGAAATAATTTTTATTCGAATGACCCTTAAATATTATTTACTACTATTATTCATAAATTTAAAAAAGTCCGCCCCAACCGGGATCGAGAAATAAACCCTTAAATAAGCTTTGATTACATACCATGGATACTAGGTTTCAAAAATATATATTTTTTTAAATTCAATTTTATTACATTTTCATTTACGGGATGATTAGACCCACCCACCCTATGTGAATTTTAAGGTGTTTCTTAACTGGCTATTTGGTTTTTTCTTCTGAATCCAATGATACCAAATTTGCTTCTGTTGCAATTTGTCCCCCGGACTAATCGCCGACGACGTAAAGATAAAACGCAACTTCCTTTACCTGAGACTGAATCCCAAAACGGTTGACATGATTGTCCAAGTCAAATAAAATATTTCTGAAAATATAGGAACATCACTCCACATAATTTACTCAACGATGCTACTGTACTACTTTTTATAGAATATCCATATCTTTCAAAATTAATGATCGTCAAGGGAAATATAATATATTACATGGGTACGAACAATGACATTCAGCGCTTTGCTACACATTGTAGTCCTATGTCATTGGGTACGAAGAGGGTAAAGGGTACCCCGGACACATATTGTGCGAGGGGTCGCCATTATGCAATAAAAAGAAAGAAAGAAAGAAAGAAATTGTAATAGCTACGGGTACGAGTGGGTACGAATTTACCGCGTGCTCCATGGCATGAGGTGTAGACTGCGTTTATTATTGTAGTTTTCAAAGGCAGTGAAACTGCTCATCTGCTGACGCAAGGCAAATCGTCAACAAAGAATGGATGGAAGAACGACGATCGATCGAAAGACAGAAACTAGGCTAACAGAGCCTAGATGCGATAGAAAATGTTAGGGCATTGTTTCTTCATAATTAACCAAGTCTAATATCTTCATCAGTCCCAAGGAATTGTTCTGCAAGGTAATTAAGATATAGTAATTATATTATTTGGTAGGGCCTAGCTAGGCCTAGGGCTTAGGCCTACCTTTTCGTAGGCTAGAGGGCCTAGGCCTATAGCTTAGGCCTAGGCCTATGCCTTTCTGTATGAAATATCCATTAGTTGTTTAGGCAACTACCTAGGCCTAGTCCTACTTTTGGCCTTCGCCTAGGCATACGGCCTAGTGAACTAGGGCGAGGCATCCCTGTAGGCTAGGCCCTAGCTAGGCCTAGGTAGGCCTAGGCCCTAGGCCTAGGCCAGGCCATTGAATAAAAGGGATTGGATAGGCCTACACAAAGGCCTACCTAGGCCTACTTGTTCGGTTGAGACTGGCCAACTTCTAATGTTAGGGGAAAAGGGTAAGTAGGGCCTAGCCTAGGCCTACTTCTTCGGTTGGGGCTGAGCCAAGTGGGAAAAGCATAGGTTCGGGGGGGGGGGGGGGCGAAGCGCGTATGTTTTAACAATGATAATATTGTAAAACTACGTAGGGCCTACTTTGCGCCCCCGCCCCCTTACCTATGCTTTTCCCCTAAAATTGCAGCTTGTTAAAAAGTTGGCTCCCCCCAACCGAAGAAGTGCTGGGAAAAGTAGGTTAGGGGTTTTTGAAGGATTGAAGCTATGAAATTTAAATTAAAACTAGGGGGGGGGGGGGGCGAAGCCCGTAAATTTTACAATATTATTATTAGGCCTAATATTAATTTATAATTAACACAATGGATTGGTCGGGACATTTCGCCTCGTCGATTATGCTTTTATTGCTTTTGACGTTTCAGCCCAACTGTGTGGTTTATCCTCAGAAAACAAGAAATTAAATCTAAGTAGGTAAAAAACTTACATAAATATTTCCAAGACGGCGTTAACAAAATAACAAAACAAAACGTTACCATTGTTACCATTGTTACCATTGCCTTTGGCCTTTGGGCTGAAACATCAAACGCAATAAAAAGCATGCCTAATCGACGCGGCGAAATGTCCCGACTAATCAATTTTGTTAACTAGGCCGCTTCGCAAACGCTTTTTTTAGTCGCGTTGATGGATGAGCTTTTTTTAAGTTTTAGTTTGCGTGAGATCTCTTTACTTTTGCAAGTGCTTTATGAACGCATTGTAGCTGATTGTTGTCAAGTTTCTATTGTTACCTCATCAATTGTTATTAAATGCCTATAGCCTCTACCGGTACCTAAAAAACCTCGTATTAAAACCTTTATTTCTATGGATTCTGGCTAACTTATACATCTTTTTCTTTCAAAAAGTAGGTAGGCCTACTAGGCCTAGCCCTACAGCACCATAACCTTAATGTCCATAGGCCTATGAAATATGAACGTTGTAGCCCCACCCGTTTGGTCAGATTCGTCTCAAATGTCAAGAAAATATCGCACTATAAATCGGAAAAAATTGGAAAAATACGATAGGGGGGGCTAGGCCTATTATTCATGAGAAATATTTCTTCGAATAGGCCTATATTAATTATAAATTATTTTATTATTATTAATAATAATAATATTTAATAATAAAATAAAAAATAATATTTATTTATTATTATTAGCCTATTATAATTATATTAAATTTTCATCAAGGTTGCATATTCCGTTTGCCTGGTAGAGAGCAAACAAACAGACAAAACTAACAAAAGACAAAACACTCGAGCTATTTTTCTTAGGATATCATTAGAAAAAAAAATAAAAGTAGGGCCTAAGTGAAATTGATGTCTCGCTTCGCTCCTCCAATTATTTATCTGGCCGCGAAAGCCTTAAATTTGAAAATTATTGTTATAAGGCATATTAGGCCTAAATATTAAAACATACCGAGTACGCCTTCGCGCCCCCCCCACCCCCCTAACTTACTACCTTTTTTCCCATCCGAAGAGATTGTTTTTTCAATTTTTTATAGAAATTATTTGCGGCAAATTTGAATTTCACTACAAATGGAAGGTAAAAACTAAAAGCTGACACATAACACCGATTTGGTGCTTGACCCTGTGATATATCATGATACCAATGCCATCTCATTCCAATTTTTTGTGTACACGTAAAAAACATCTAGGCCTAGGCCTATACAAAAACACGTTTTTATTTTTTATTTAAAAAAATACACTTTTTCGTAGGGTAGGTTTAAAAACAAATTTAGATTTTTTACGTGGTTTTACAGTCAGGAATGCATTCAAATACATGTAGGCCTAAATTAAATTGCCAATAAAAAACTCTTTAATTAAAGAAAAAATTTGCCTTTTACGACCAACGATTTTAAAAGTTACCAATTTAGTTACGCCGCTCGGCATTGCCAAATTTGAGTTTTTGAGCGGGGCGTTACGGTACTCGAAAAATAAGCGCGTCAGGAATACAAAATTTTACACGATTAATCTAGGCTACATGATTGTAAGAGTAGATTTGCCAAGTTTCGCCAAAATTGGAGATGGTCAAGTTTTATTTTCTGGTTGGCTTGATTGATTTAACATGGAATGACCCTAAAAACCGATTTTAGAATTTTTCCAAAACACCAATTTTTGCAAATTTCTGGATCAAAAAAATAATTTTTTTTGTGCAAAATCACAGTTAGCCTACAAGATAGGCCTATATAGGCCTAGACCTATATTTTGCTAGTGTTAAAATATATTTACATTTTATCAATCTTAGGCCTACCGTAGGCCTATTTAGTTTAGAGCTCATCAAAAATACACTATAAATACCTAGGCCTATACAAGTTTTGTAGGACATTTTAATATAGGCCTAACCAAAACTAGGCCTAGATTTATTTTTCAACAAGAATGTTTACTTTGACATCTATATCTTCGGCTACAGAGATACCTACCTAGTTCCTTACCGCGCGTATAAAAAATTTTTCTGTCTGCAAGGACGTGACAGGTGCGCAATATCTACGTCAATATTATCGGATACGCGCGCATCTACCAATATTATTGTTACGGTAATAAATTGTGTGTCATTACTTACTGCTTCAGGTTCATAGTTCTGGGGAACTTTTTTCATGTTAAAATATTAAATTTATATAAGTTAGGCCTAGGCCTAATGGGCCTAGGCCCTACATAATTTTTTTTCTAAAGTTTTTTTTGGCTGAAACTTACATGAACTTTTTAGTGTAGGGTAGGTAGTAGTTAAATAAAACAACAGAAAACTATAAAATTAACAACAGAATTATCTGATTTTTTATATGTTGTTGAGAAAATAAAAAGGTTAAGCCTACATGTTTTAAACATGTCATATGGACATCCTATGGAGTAGATTTTAGGGCTGTTCCTATTTACCCCATGTTCCCATTTACCCCACTTACCCCTAGGCTTATTGATAAATAAACAAAGATAATACATTTTTATTTAGGCCTATTTATTAAATAATTAATTTATTTGACGTTTATCCTATTCAGTTATAAAAACCAGTGGCGTGGCAAACTACTACTAAGAGTGATCGTTGCCTACAATATTTTAACTATACCCACCCCCTACTTTCGTGGGCAACAAGGGGGTCTGGGGGCGTGCCCCCAGCTTAGCCCCGCAGGGAATTTTTTCAATTTTGATGATCCTAGAATGGATTTGGTGCGTTTTACCAACAATTAATATAATTTTATAGATGTTGATAGCCTCATTTTTATGTAATGATGTGTTAATGAAATGGCTGAATTAACGGTTTATCATTTTTTAGTCTTCCACAGTTTAGCCCCGCAGGGAATTTTTACAATTTTGGTCATCTTAGAATGGATTTGGTCTTGGTGCGTTTTACCAGCAATTAATATGATTTTATAGATGTTGATAGCCTCATTTTTATGTAATGAAATTTTAATGAAATTGCTGAAAATATTACGTTTTTTTTGAACTCATAAAGCCAACGGTTTGTAATTCTTTTTGTCTACCCCAGATTAGCCCTGCAGGGAATATTTTTAATTTTGGTGATCCTAGAATGGATTTGGTGCTTTTTACCGGCAATTAATATGATTTATTAGACGAGTAAGCAAAGCGAATGAGGATTACTATTCAAGATAAACGGCGCTTATTCTGTGACTCTGTGCGTGTGTGTGCTAGTGTGAACTATAAAAATCAGCCGAATCGCTGAACAGATTGCGCTTATGTTTTAATTGTTGAACTCATAAAGCCAACGGTGTGTTATTCCTCTTCGCCTCCTCGTAGCGGTATAGCCAGAATTTGGGAAAAATACACATTATGAAAGTAATCAATGAAGAATTTAGTACCTACAAGAGGAATCCGGGGACCTTCCCATTTGAAAAGAAATTGTATGTCCTAGATCGTTAGATAATCTGTGCATTTTGGAAATCAATTTGGTTATTTTGTTCGTTTTCTCCGTTTATCGGCAGAGCCATTATTTGGGATTTAGGAAAAGTACTGAAACGCATAATAATGAAAATTAGGGGCTCCGTGGGCTTGCCCCCGGGAAAATGATTATTTAAGGTTATTTGGTACAAATCTGTGAGTTTTGAAGAAACACTTTGTTTGCAATATTTGAAGAGAAAAGATACGATTTTATTCTTTTACGGACAAACTTACTGTCTCGATTTCATTGAAATCAATGCATTTTATCTAGAAATTGTACTGGAAATACTTCAATTCAAATAGGTCCAAGAATGTTCTTCTTATTCCATTCACGACGTCGATAATCCTGCTTCATATCATAAGACGTTATTCCATTCACGACGTCGATAATCCTGCTTCATATCATAAGACGGTAATTTAAAAATTAAAACAGAAAACTCGAAAATGTTCTAGACTTCCTCCATGCCACCAGCTGTATTTAATTTATAAATTCCTCAAATCAATCTATTCAATCAAATGAAATAAGTTATAATCTTCTTCTGTTTTGGGGAATGGTCGTGGGGCTCGAAGCCTCTCCCCTGGTAGTTTTAGTGCCTGGTACGAAGCACCTATAACTAAAAATCTGATGTGTGCCAGAGTTGGGCGATGGACAGCGTCCTTGCGCTGCATGGTAATTGGTGACAGGCACCGTTGATTTCGGTAAAATACCGCCGGAACTTGAAAATGGCAACAAACTTCTAGGATTTGCATCCGTGGCAGAAAAGTCCCACAAGAGACATCCAAGGAGAGTTATTTTTATCGTCACGGAGGTCTTAGTCGTGGGTCCACTACACCCACTCGACCACGACCGGCGATGAGACGTTGACGAGCCCGCATAAGCCGTGCCTGACGACGTGGAGGCAAGAAACGAGGTCCAAGAGCTGCAATGGGGCGCGGGAATACGTCGCTTCTTCTCGGAATAATGTGGGCAAGTGCAGAAACCTGGGGATTTGGTACCGCTTCTAGAGATGCGTAAAATCTGGCAGCTTGTGCAGCAATGCATTGGTCGACGGTTTGCAGACCGAGGTCAGCGTGAACCTCAGATATTCGTGTCCAGCGAGGGAGAGAAAGGGACACACGAAGAATCTTGTTTTGCACCACTTGTAGCCGGTTGCGGTGGGATGCTGCACATCCTCCTCAGACAGGAGAAGCGTATAATGCCGCTTAACGGTTTACAGACGTGTAGAGGCGGAGCTTGGCACTTACCGAGAGCTGTGCATTCCGCAGAAGGGGGTACAGGGAGACGAGTTTTACCGGTTTGCCTTCTGATTGCTGACCGGATATGTGGGCCCCACGTAAGTTTACGGTCTAAAGTTATGCCCAGGCATCTATTGGTCGGTGCCCATGGTATGGCGACATCATTGAGACGTAACCGAGGAGGAGGCCGTTTTCTAGACCATGAGAAGAGAGTACTTGAAGTCTTCTCCACATTGAGGGCCATGCGTGAATTTGCGTACCAGTCTGAAATAGTGTCAAGGTAACGTTGTCCAACGCGAACTGCGATCCATGGGCGACGATTAGTTGACAGAGCCACGAAGTCATCAGCAAACATTGCAGAGGTAACACCTTCCGGCGGAGGTGGCATGTCGGCTGTGAAGACATTAAAAAGAGCAGGGCTCAGCACCGAACCCTGAGGTACTCCGGCAAGAATTGGGCGCTGTGAGGAGGAGACAGAATTTTTTGATACGTAGAAAGTACGCTCAGTGAGGAAGGATTGAATAAGCAGGACTAGATAATCAGGGAACTGAAAGTGTACAAGTTTGTGAATGAGTCCAACATGCCACACACGATCAAATGCCTTGGAGACGTCAAGGAATCCCGCCGCTGACGCACAGCCGCTGTTCCAACCATCTGTTATCTTATCAGTTATCCTCGTTAGCTGTTGAATTGTGGAGTGCTTTGCTCGAAATCCAAATTGTTCGTCCGGGAGAACGTTCGAGTCGTCTATGTGACGTTGTAGACGGACTAGGATGACACGCTCCAGCATCTTGGATAACACAGACAGGAGGCTGATAGGGTGATAGCTCGTGGGGTCCCGAGCAGACTTTCCCGGTTTCAGAAATGTAATGACCTTGGCATTTTTCCAAGAGCTTGGGAAATGTTGAAGTTTAAGAACTGCATTGAAAATAGCATGTATCGTGTTTGCTGCTCGCATTGACAATTGGAGAACAACTTGTGCCGTGATGCCATCATCTCCTGGAGCCTTGTTGTGTGGAAGGTCCTTTGCAATCTGGAGCAGTTCCTAAAATGTGCATCCCGCTCCATCTGGTAGAGGGAGTGGAACGTGGTGAGTTTGTGACCACTGGAGTACTTGCTCCTCCACTTGTGGTGTAGAGGCTGTGGGTGGGTTCAAGGTAAATGCGGCCTCCAGCGAGTCTGCCAGGACGTTCGCTTTTTCCACAGAGCTGCATGCCAAGATTGTGGTCCGTGAATCGGTGGGTCCGCCTGTGGAATACGTTGTAGGGCACGAGCCATACGCCAGTAAGATTTACCGGAGACATCGAGACCCGCTACCGTAGTATCCCAGAGTTCAGATCGGAAGGCCGCAATATCACGCTTGAGAGCTGTGATGCTCTGTTGTAAGCGGTCATTGTCATGGGCAGAGTGAGAGCGTTGCCAGGTACGTCGTAGGCAATTTTTGAAGGTTACTGAACGGCGAAGTCCTTCTGGCAAATCATACAGGGTAATGGCGGCCACGAGAAGAGGTCGGTGTCGAGGTAGCAATTGCCTCTTGGATCATTGAAGTGATAGATTCTACCTGCTGCATCCACGTCAACCGTAGAAGTTAAAGGTGGCGGATCTTCAGGGAGACCTGCGTCAAGATGAGCGCGGAAAGCATCCCAGTCAGCCTTGTGAAAATCAGGTCGTTGACACGGCGGGGAAAGAAGGAGTCTGTCACCTAGATTGAGGACCACGGGATTGTGGTCTGAAGAGAGAGCTGGGTATGCCTCAAGATTGTACGAGCAACGAATGTTGGCCAACAACGCGATGTCAAGGACGTCAGGACGTCCCACGGCTTCACCAAGCGGAAAGTGCGTCGGGTCAACTGGACCTGCCACAACGTATGTGCTACGGTCAGCGTGGTCACGCAAGGCGTTTCCTGCTGTGTTGGCTGTCAGGGAATTCCAAGACGGATGTTTAGAATTAAAGTCACCCATGAGGACGGTTGGTATTGGGGAGGCAAGTAGGATATCAATGTCAGCCACATTGTCTTGTGGTTGGTCTCTTGTACACTGAAATAAGTCGGAGGTGGCCACCTGGGGTATGAACCTGGACACCAACCGCCTCAAGTGAGATCAAAGGCGGAATAGGTATTTGAAAATGATCGACCTGTGTACTAATAAGAATGGCCGTCCCTCCTGACTGTCGAATCCCAGGAGCGACCACCCGGTCCTCACGATAGACCTTGTGATTCGCCACTTTCCAAGATACTTGAGGAGCTAACAGGTTTCCTGTAAAAGTGCTAGATGAATATCATGCTGACGCATGTATAGGAGAAGTTCGGGTGTCTTGGATTTAATTCCTCCACCAGCATTCCAGGTAAGAATGTGCAATCCGGAGGGTCTAAGGACCATTGAAGCGTCCTTCCACTAGAGAGGCAATCGTGGTTACCATCATAGATATAATTGGGTCCGTGGTCATGGACGCCAGAGCTTTACAAATATCGAAGATCATACCATAAGTAGGGCTGTGCAAATTGGTAAAAATGCCTCCCCGGGTACCCGTCGATCTTACGGGCGGGTACCCGAAATTACGAAATTTTAAGATTTTTATACGATAATCAAAAAAAAAAAAAAAAAGTGAATTCAGTGATTTATCTACTTTATATTGACAGGTCATCACTTTAACACGCACGTTCTCATAAACGTGAACATGTCGACGGTCTCGGGCGCCAGAGATGCTCGTTTCTAATGTCCAGCTGTTGAAATGCACATTCATTAGGAAATGATGTTGCCGGAATGCATAAATATCTCCGCCAGTCACTAATCGGCGATTACGATGAATAGGGGTGCGCGCGCAGCGTGTTGGTGACGTCACTCACTGGAGCTCGACGGAGGAAATACGAGCGCGTATTAATGACGAATCACTTACTGCCGCCGCTGCGCGCCGACGAGTACAAGACTGACCGGCGGTGGCGTTAATTGAGCGGAATTTGAGACGAAAAACGGTCAAACGAGTACCCGACGACTCATTTCATTACCCGGGCTATTATCAACGGGCGGGTACCCGGGTGCCCGGGTACCCGTTCACAGCCCTAACCATAAGTGGCAAAACTCATAGGTGATGGTGACTCCGTAATGGGTTGCGGAGGAGATCGTGCAGCTCTGGAAGGTCGCGGGTCAGTCTGAGTGGGAAGCTGTACCATAGTCCTACCTTCTGATGGTGATGGCTGAACTGTGAGATCTGGAAAGACCGCTGCACTGTATGAGTAGCCCGGACGAGCCTTGGCAGCTGGAAGCGGACGAGCTGTCGGATGCTCTCGTGGAATGGTAGGCTTCAGGTGCTGCAACGCTGCCCGTAGATATGCCGGGCACTTCCTATAGGATGCAGGGTGGTCTCCACCACAGTTTACACACTTTGCTGGCACAAGGGGTGACTTCTTACAGTCGCGACCACTGTGTCCTTCAGCACACTTGAAGCAGCGAGGGCCAACATTGCAGAATGTAGAGGTGTGGTTAAACCTCTGACAGTTGAAGCACATTGTTGGACCCTTTGCACCTTTGTAAGGCTCAACTGTAACCCGGGAATGTCCTAGGACACGCAGATCTACCAGCGATGGAGCGTCAGGTGACACCAGAGTCGTTACCACGAACAGCGGTATCGGGACGTGCTGAGGACCCGGTCCAGTCATCTGGGTGACCGTACGGACTGCGTATCCTCCGTCGACTAGGTCATTACGGACATCATCAGCTGATTGGCGGGCAGACAATCCTCGTAGGACAAAACGCCTGGTTTTTACCTCACCCGTTGGATATGTGTGGAATTGTACCTTGCGGTCACGTAAGGCGTCGGACAGGGCGCGGAAGTCATCGATAGACTTCACTTTTATAGCAAAAGAATCCACGCGCGACGCGATCGTGAATCCATGATCAGCCACAACAAACTTAACAACAGCGACCGTAGCGTTCAAAACCATACACCACTATTGGCGGCGTATGAACCTTTTTCAAAGTGTGACGGTGACAGGCAATACACCGTCCATAGCGTCCTGGTTGGTATCATAGCCTGAGGCCTGCGACTCCAGCTAGTCGGGCGTGGTATCGTCCGTCTCGAGGACGGCAAAACGATTTGAAGTGGGAATGGTGACTAAGTCATCCTTAGGCCTGACCATCGTGGAAGCACCCGACGTGCTGGGTATGTTGGTTACCTCTCGACATTTGCGTTGTGCTTCGGGGGACGAAATACGTTGACTCTTAGGCGCCTGGAGGTATTTGTCCAGGGTCGTTATCCTACTGAAAATCTCATCCATGGTGAGACTATACTCAAGTTCTCAACGCACTTACCGCAATCGGGGCACGAACATGCGTATCATACACAATAAAAATAACACTTCTCCACACAGAAAATTAAAAAAGTAAATAACTTCAAGAAACAAAAGAAATCAGCAGAACCAAACAAACATCTATGTATTGTTAATCACAGATTGGCGTGTCATCAAAAACTTATGTTAAATTGGCACTGGTTCGACACTAAAATGTACCATAAAACGGCGTTGCGATTACTCACTAACGATATCACAGCAACACCATCTTGTTAGCAATTTGCAATTTGTCATGCATGTTGTCTGCACTTTTACTTATAGTGAGAGCTGTAAAGGGGAAGGAACACTTGAATATTGCAAAACCGGATACCAGCGTGAAATTTTGCATGGGGGTAGATAAAAATATCAGAATTAAAAATCCGCCGGGAGGCAAGCGATATCTCACCCCCAACACCCCCTAAATCATCCCCTAAAATTAGAATAATTCATAGCTCTAACCCAAAAGAGAATTTTTATTCAAATTAGTTATTAAAATTATGTTTTAATGTGTTTTAACCCAATCGGCCTATTCTCATTTCCTAAACCACATTTTTTCAACCCCCATCCCTAATTGTTTATAATATTTTTACCTTGATTTCCAGCATTTACCAGTGAGGCACCTAGGGAGTTATCAGCATGAAATTTGGCATGATGGTTCATAATAACCTGAAAAATAATAATCCGCCGGGAGGCAAGCAATATTCCACCCCTTTTGTTCTCTACCACCCTTAACTTTGGGAAAAACGTAAGATAGTATTTAGTACATTTTGAATATTTCAATTGCTGATTAAAATTATGAGTCGATGTGTTATAGTCCAGTCAACAAATCATTCATACAAAACAAACAATTTTTTCACCCCCAACCCTAATAATCATACTTTTAGTGACAAACACTGTTTAGTAAGTTACCAACATGAAATTTGGCATGGTGGTAGATAAAAATATAAGAATTACTATTCCATTGGGAGGCAAACAATATTTTACCCCTAGTGCCCTCTATCATCCCTTAAAATTGGATTTGGTACGGTACTAGGTTGTATTCAATACATTGAAATTATTAAAATTATCCAATAATATTATGCTCAAGCATGTTTCCATCCAATCAACGTAATTTATCATGTTTTTTCTACCCCCACCCCTAATAGTGATTTTTTTCATCAACACTTATTAGCATGAAATTTGGCATGGTGGTAGATAAAAATATAAGAATTACTGTTCCGCTGGGAAGTAAACGATATTTCACCCCAAGTACATCCCTTAAAATTGGAAAGAGTGTTCAATGATTCGTTTTTTTCAATGGGTGGTTATCTGGAAGAAAGTATTCAATTAAAAATCTAATTAAAATTCAATAGTTTTGGTTTATTTAAGAAATACAATAATAAGCATGTTATGCGTTGGTATCTATGATTACATGGTACAAGGTGGTATTTTATAGCAGCTTCTTTTCTCAATGCAGTTTCTAAACAAATGACGGTTTGTTTGTCTGAAGTGACAGTGTAATATCACAGCCCCAAAACTCGTAACAAATTGTATGAAAATACCACCTTGTACCATGTAATCATAGATACCATACCATACATAAATACTTGTAACATGCTTATTATTGTATTTCTTAAATAAACCAAAACTATTGAATTTTAATTAGATTTTTAATTGAATACTTTCTTCCAGATAACCACAAATGAAAAAAACGAATCATTGAACACTCTTTCCAAATTTAAGGGATGTACTTGGAGTGAAATATCGTTTACTTCCCAACGGAATAGTAATTCTTATATATTTCTATCTACCACTATGCCAAATTTCATGCTAATAAGTGTTGATGAAAAAAGTCACTATTAGGGGTGGGGGTAGAAAAAACACGAGAAATTAGGTTGATTGGATGGAAACATGCTTGAGCATAATATTATTGGATAATTTTAATAATTTCAATGTATTGAATACGACCTAGTACCAAATCCAATTTTAAGGGATGATAGAGGGCACTAGGGGTAAAATATTGTTTGCCTCCCAACGGAATAGCAATTCTTATATTTTTATCTACCACCATGCCAAATTTTATGTTGGTAACTTACTAAACAGTGTTTGTCACTAAAAGTATGATTATTAGGGTTGGGGGTGAAAAAATTGTTTGTTTTGTATGAATGATTTGTTGACTGGACCACCACATCGACTCATAATTTTAATCAGCAATTGAAATATTCAAAATGTATTAAATACTACCTTACGTTTTTCCAAAAGTTAAGGGTGGTAGAGAACAAAAGGGGTGGAATATCGCTTGCCTCCCGGCGGATTATTATTTTTCAGGTTATTATGAACCATCATGCCAAATTTCATGCTGATAACTCCCTAGGTGTCTCACTGGTAAATGCTGGAAATCAAGGTAAAAATATTATAAACAATTAGGGATGGGGGTTGAAAAAATGTGGTTTAGGAAATGAGAATAGGCCGATTGGGTTAAAACACATTAAAACATAATTTTAATAACTAATTTGAATAAAAATTCTTTTTTGGGTTAGAGCTATGAATTATTCTAATTTTAGGGGATGATTTAGGGGGTGTTGGTGGTGAGATATCGCTTGCCTCCCGGCGGATTTTTAATTCTGATATTTGAATCTACCCCCATGCAAAATTTGGCGCTGGTATCCGGATTTGCAATATTTTTCCGCTAACAGCTCTCACTATTAAAAAATCATGATTCATGACAAACTTTTACAGCAGTCCAGTAACACTCTAAGGTAAGTAAAGAGCTATAGCCATACAATTCAGTAGGTGTGATTATAACAATTAAAATAGTCATATAAAGTATATAAAATATTATGTTTCATTAAAAAGTAAGGGGTGGGTGGGTCCCTGGGGGACATCAAATTACATAGATGCAGACACAACAATGAACTACATTTAAGTAAATATTTGAAATAGTAAGAATTTTATTATAAACTATATAAAGAAATTGTAAAAAATAGTAGGATTGATTTTGATTTTTAGAAATCATCTATATGGCCAAAGCAAGAAGTAACAAGTATAAATCAGTATTTTTATTTTTATACTTCACAAATCATACTTCTCACTTCATTTTTCACTTCATTCCATTTTTTCATAATCTGTAACTAATTTAACTTATTGTTAAACATAATTTGTAGAAATGTAAATTAATTAATTTTTGTTATTCTGTGTCTTTAAGGCTATTCCACCGCGTTTTTCTATTTTCCAAAATATGCTACTAAGTTAAAATATAGTGAATGGCTTTGAAACATGGCTATTTTAGAAAATCAAAAATATTTTTTTCCAAATTTTTTTGATCCGGTACACGGCCAATATAGCCACCTCAAAATAATTTAAAACTTCAATTCGCCAGGGCACACCATTCAACGTACGGTGTTGTGCTTTTGTGACATTAATTTTTAACTGTTTTTCTATGGACTGACTGAGAGAAAAACAGATTTACTTTAACAATTGTCTTTCCAGCGAATTTTTTCGTTTGGCGGTATTTTTTACCGATTTGTACCGCCAAACGAAAAAATTCGCAGGAAAGACAATTTTAAAATAAATCTTTTTTCTCCCCAGTCAGCCCAAAGAAAAACAGTTGAAAATTAATGCCCCACAAAAGCGCAACCCCCTACGTTGAATGGTGTCCCCTGGCGAATTGAAGTTTGAAATTATTTTGAAGTGGCTATATGGCCGTGTACCGGATCAGAAAATTTGGAAAAAAAATTTTTGATTTTCTAAAATAGCCATGTTTCAAAGCCATTCACTATATTTGACTTAGTAGCATATTTTGGAAAATAGAAAAACGCGGTGGAATACCCTTTAAAGGCAAACCTTAATGAAAAGGGCAGAGGCTTTGTTTAAAAAAAAAAATTTGTACTCTGGGCCCAAAAAGAACTCAACAAATTGGAGAACAAAGAAAAAGGATATTTGAAATGCAATGCATGAAGGAAGCAAAGATAAAAAAGGGGGGGGAATGAAAATAAAATAAAAAAAGAAAATAAAACAAACAAAAAGAAAAGAAAAAAAAAAAGGGAAAAAATAAGAAAAAAGAAATAAAAGAAAAGAAGAAAAAGAAAAAAGAAAAAAGAAAAAACCTTAGCCTAAAAAAAAGAAAAACGAAAAGAAAAAAACTAAAATTTATTAGACGATCCCACTCAAACAAATATGAGGTTTGCCAAAAATCAGGAACAGCAAATAGGGAGTAGGTAATCAATCTTTCGCGGAAGAAACCACCGAAGGCGAATCTTCATCTTGTGTTTAATCTTGATAAACAATTTTAGTACAAAAGATCTTGACTCTAATTTATAATTGTATCAGATAATAATTACGTAATTAAAATTGTTCAAGTCAAAAACTGATCACAGCAATGATACAGGACACCTAACTCAAGTTGGGAAGCTCCACCAGTTTGGGCGGCAAACCAGACAATCTAGGCAGAAAAATATCAATTGAAAATACGTTGAATACACTAGGAAAACGCTAAAAATCCCGCCGCGTTGATGGATGAGCTTTTTTAAGTTTTTGGGTTTTGGGGTGGGATATCTTTACTTTTGCAAGTGCTTTGCTTTGCTGCCTAGCAAAGTAGGTGATTGTTGTTCAAGTTTCTATTGTTACTTGTCAATTGTTATTATTTACCGTAGAAAACTTACCTATATTTAAAAACTTTATTTTCATGGATTCTGGCTAACTTTTTTAAATTTTTCTTTCAAAAGGTACTACATCACCATAACCTTTTTTTTTTTATTATTTTTATTTACTACAATTCAGAAATTAAAAAAGTCCGCCCCAACCGGGAATCGAACCACGGATCTCCCACATTCCAGGTGGACGTCTTAACCACTAGACCATCAGGACGGGTACATTTTAATCTCTGAATTGTAGTTGCATTATACATCTGAATGGATGGAACAGTCCATGTATAATATGAACGTTGTAGCCCCACCCGTTTGGTCATAATCGGCCCAAATGGCACGAAAATATCGCACTAAACCGTAAAAAACTTATATTAAAAGCTTTATTTCTATGGATTCTGGCTAATTTTTTCAACTTTTTCTTTCAAAAGGTAGGTACTACATCACCATAACCTTAATGTCCATGTATAATATGAACGTTGTAGCCCCACCCGTTTGGTCAGAATCGGCCCAAATGGCACGAAAATATCGCACTAAAAATAAAAAAAATCGTAAAAGCACGATATTCATGAGAAATATTTCTTCGATTGTACCCAAAAACAATACACCTCTAAGTTCAGAGATTTCGAAGGTCCCCTCCAATTTTCATCAAGATCGGATATGCCGTTTGCCCGGTAGAGAGCGAACAAACAGAAAAAAACAAAAAAACACCCGAGCTAAATTTTTTGGGGGTCAGTGAAATTGAAGGCTTTGCTTCGCTCATCCAATCATAATCCAAAGCAATAATGAACAAGAGAACAGCAAAATCATAAATAAGAACTTATGAAGATAAATTAACATTACATAAACACACAGACAATGCCCCACAAATAATTAGTAAAAATCAATTCTTTTTTGTTCTTCGATTCATTATCATTGCTTCAATTTTACTTTTAAATTGTACTATTCCTAGCTCAGTAAACTGGCTTCTAATATCTAGTGATGTAAAGGCGAAAAGTTTGCAATGAAAAGTTTGAAAAGTTTTCATTTTAATGCAAACTTTTCACCAAGCTTGTGAAAAGTTTCAAATTTTTGAAAAGTTGTTGAAAAGTTGGTAATAATGTACCTTAGTTGCTACAGATCTACAGGTCTTGGAATACGATTCGGAATAGCTTTGGGCCCCAAGTATTAACGATACTGGAAATATTGCCACTGGGTCGTTCCATGTCAAATCAACAAACTCATTTTCGGTCACTATCTCCGATTTGAATAATTTTTGGCACATGTACTTGTGGCAATGATATCATCATACCCTATTTTTTTTATTTTTTTCGGTCGAGTAGTTTCAGAGATACAGGGCTACCAATTTTTAAGTCCGCAGTCTTCCGAGCGCGGGAAAATTCACGGTTTCTTAATAAAATGTTGACTCCATGAAGCTATAATGTTGAGTGATAGCTTGAATGAAAGGTAATTTAAATATCTATCCAACTACAATAAAATAATTGAGTAATTTTACATCAAACAAAATTTATTGTGAATAATGCATGTCTGAGGTCAAAGGTCAATATCATAAAAGCTCCATCTTGGATTTAGTTCAGATTTGGAATAAGTGTTGCTTAAACATACTTTCAAGTGCCCACAAAAATTCAGGTTGGGCCACTAACACATTTTTATGTTATAGTTGATTTAACCATGACATGCACAAGCTTATTTAAAGTAGGTAGTACTATATTGTTTATGCACATTTTCATTAATTAGGTGTTGGCATAATTATAGGGGTGGGTAGGTATGTGTAGGATTTTTAATAGTATGAATTTTAAAAATTGTCTAGATATATCAATGGCATCTGATGCCCTCCTAAGTTTAAATCTGGCTACTAGAAACCCAAAATAGTGGGATTTCCGTGTGTGATATTCTAAGAAGTCTGGGATTTCCAATTCAAACTCTACAATGCCACTCTTATAATGCACTTCAGTTGAAAGTTGAATGTTGCAAGAGAAGGAAGTTCTGTGCTATGGTTCAATGTTTTGATTGAAGTTTATGTACCAAATTGATTTAAGCAGTCTTATTAACAATGTAAGCAGTGTGGATATGGTACAAGCCTTGACATCTAAGAGAAGTGTTTTAGGGGTTTCATGTTTCACAACATTTCAATCATGTGTTCTATTGGAGTTCATAATCAAAAAGCTTGTGATGTCGAGACTCCTTTTAAATGTGCATCTGCCCTTGAAAAGGAGAGTTTATTGTTGCTTAATCAACGCACTAATTGTGACGATATATTAAGTGTTTGTATGCTTCACGAGTCAAAATTTTAAAACATTTTTCTCTCAATCAAAATCATGTTGTGACCCACTTTTAGTGCATCCACAAGAATCCAGACGAAAAAGTCTCAGAGAAATAGCTTCTGCTGATGTAGAAAAGTTCAAGATATTATTAAACTTATACCCGGAAAAAAATGTGTGTTTCATGTAGAAAAGCTCTATTAAAAGATTGAGTGAATACCAGAACCATAAAGAATGTATTGTGTCTCCTGAGAAAAGTGACCACGGTAACATCACAGATGATGACTTTGTAGTAAAAGAGTTTGAATCAGAAATCATTAACAAGTCTCTTCATTTGCTTGGTGAGTCTCCAATTGATACAACTAAATTAAAAAGTACAGTGTATCCAAAGAGAAAATTCAACAAAATAAAGTCGCAAGTTAAGAAAAAGCTAAAGATGATTTCACCTGCCGGCTCGGGAATACTTTGTTCATCATCATCAGAAGAGGAACAGTGCACAGAAGAAAAACAACACGATGCTTTTACAACTAAAAGAAAAGTTTAATTCTGCCACAACCAAGAGTGAAAAGATAACTGTTCTTTCTGTACTTCCTAAAAACCTGGAGTGTACGAAGAGTGCAAGAAGAATTTGGAGCATCTAACTATATGGTGAGGAAAACAAAGAAACTAGTAGAAGAGAAGGGCATCCTTGTTTCTCCAAATCCAAAACCCGGAAAAACTTTGTCAGTTGAAGTTGCCAAGGCCATTCAAGATTTTTATCAAGACGATGATGTGAGCAGACTAATGCCGGGAATGAAAGACTATGTATCGGTAAGAAAACGGGAAAAAGAACACTACCAAAAAAGACTAATTTTAGCTAATTTAAAAGAAATATACTTGGCTTATAAAACTAAGTATCCAGAGTCGAAGATAGGATTCTCTAAATTTGCCGAGCTCAGGCCCAAACATTGCATCCTACCAGGAGCATCCGGTACACACGCCGTTTGTGTATGTACCGTACATCAAAATGTCAAGTTGATGATATTATAAATATAAATCATTGGACTTTTTCACTGTTAGTTAACAAAATATTTATTTTAATGTGATATTTCGATTTCTTTACAGAAATCTTTTATTTTTTTAAAATTGTTAATTTTGTTTGATAAAGATTTCTGTAAAGAAATCGAAATATCACATTAAAATAAATATTTTGTTAACTAACAGTGAAAAAGTCCAATGATTTATATTAATAACGTTACTACCTGTTATATAGTTTCATTTTTTATAATAAGTTGATGATGTTGGGAGGTAAATTGGCATTTATGCCCCTGCCGGAATCAGGAACAAACTTTCAAACATATCATCAGTCTTAGCTCAAATGATTTGTAACCCATCTACAACTAATTGTCATCTTGGCAATTGCTCGTTTTGTCCAGGCACAGAAAAAATTAAACATGACCTAGAAAACCTCTTTGAAGAACACTTAATTGATGAAGTCACATACAAACAATGGCTGACAACGGACCGATGTGCTTTTTGGGAAACAATTCAAAAGCCCGTAGAGGACTTTATCGACAGTTTTGTCGAAAAAGTTGAAGCTCTTCGAAACCATGATTTTATTGCAAAGCAGCAAGCTGCTTTTTTGAAAGACAAAAAAGCAACATTACTGCCTGGAGAAGTGATAGTTTCTGGAGACTTTGCTGAAAATTATTCCTTCGTAATCCAAAATGCTGCCCAGGGATTTCACTGGAATAATAGTCAGGGTACGCTGCACCCTTTCGTTTGTTATTACCTAGACGAACCCATCACGGACAGACCAACGTCTTCTTCCATCCAAGCTGAACCCACTCTTAAACATCTCAGTGTTTTTGTTCATTTCTGATTCTCTCATACATGACACTGTCGCTGTGCACACATTCCAAAAACGCCTCATACCTCTACTTTGCGAGAAAAATTGGAAATTTAAAGTAAAAATTTTTTACTTTTCTGATGGGGCTGCCTCCCAGTATAAGAATAAAAAGAATTTCCAAAACATTTGCCTCCATGAAATGGACTTCAAGATATCAGCAGAGTGGCATTTTTTTGCCACATCTCATGGCAAAGGTCCATGCGACGGAGTGGGTGGAGCAGTCAAACGCTTGGCAGCCAGAGCAAGTTTGCAAAGGCCTGATAATAATCAGATTTGACACCCCAAGATCTGTTTGATTGGGCAAAAGAAAGTTTAACAAGTAGCATTTTTGTATTTGTTCCAAATGAAGAAAACGAAACTAACAGAGAACTCTAAATGCAAGGTTTCAGTTCCTCCAAGCTATTCCTGGAACACGCAGCCTACATGCATTTGTGCCAATCTCTGAGAACACATTACGCGTTAGGAAGTTTTCAACATCGGCTGACAGTACTGTCGAGGCAATATCATCGAAGACCACCATTTGCATTGAAGACATAAAAGATTTTGTTTCAGTTCATTATGGTCAGCAATGGTGGCTTGGTTAATTTTAAACAAAAATCTCTGTACAAATGAAGTAAAAGTACGGTTTCTTCATCCACATGGACCTTCTCCATCGTTTACATTCCCATCTAAAGATGATGAATTAACCTTGCCTGTAAGTGAAGTCCTCACTTTGCCAAGTGTGGAACTGGGAGGATCAACTGGACGTACCTACAAGATACCCGATAATGAAAGTGAAGCAGCTACGAGAATGCTTAATGCAAGGTTCCTGAAGTAATTGGTAAGCTAGCCTAAGGAAAACATACCCCGTAGTATTGAAGAAGAATATTATGCATAATGCAAATAATATTGTAAAATAACAAAAATAAAGATCACAAAAAATGTTTATACGTTTTATCATGTAACTTGAGTACAAAACTTCTAATGTGTAAAATAGACATACGAACTACAAAAATAGTCATATTAAATTGCATGTATCTTTTGTTTTTATAAGTGGCCCAACCTGAATTTTTATGGGCACTTGAAAGTATGTTTAAGCAACACTTATACCAAATTTGAACTAAATCCAAGATGGAGCTTTTATGATATTGACCTTTGACCTCAGACATGTATTATTCACAATAAATTTTGTTTGATGTAAAATAACTCAATTGTTTTACTGTAGTTGGATAGATATTTAAATTACCTTTCATTCAAGCTATCACTCAACATTATAGCTTTATGGAGTCAACATTTATTTAGGAAATCGTGGAATTTTCCCCCGCTCGGAAGACTGCGGACTTAAAAATTGGTAGCCCTGTATCTCTAAAACTACTAGACCGAAAAAAAAAAAAAAAAAATTGGGTATGATGATATCATTGTCACAAGTACATGTGCCAAAAATTATTCAAATCGGAGATGGTCACCAAATTTTTTTATTTATTTTTGGTTGATTTGACATGGAATGACCCCACTATAAGACACTAAATTTCGAGTTTTGAAATGTATTATGAAATGAAACTATGTACTGATTAATCAATTGGATGAGCGTAGCAAAGATTCCATTTCACTACACTGGGGAAAAAAATCCAGAATGTTTTTTTCCTTTTTTTTCCTTTTTTTTGTATTTTTGTCTGTTTGTTAACACGATTTCGGCTAAACCGATACTCCAATTGCAATGACATTTTCTGGAGGCCTTCGAAATCTCTGAACTTAGAACTGCCACGTTTTTGAGCGCAATCAAAAAATTATTTCTCATTAAAATCGCAATTTTACGATTTTTTTCGATTTTTAAAAATTTCTTCGACTTATCACCTACATGCTTCGATTGTTATGATTTTTTCACAGACCTTTATTTTATGAATTTATATATTCTTGTAAAACTTGGGCAAAATCGAAAAATATTTCTTATGATAATCGCAATTTTATGATTTATTTTTATTGGATGAGCGTAGCGAGCGAAGCGAAGATTCCATTTCACTACACTGGAGAAAAAAAATCCGGAATGTTTTTTTTTTTTTTTTTGTATTTTTGTCTGTTTGTTAACACGATTCCGGCTAAACCGATACTCCATTGCGATGAAATTTTATGGAGACCTTCAAAATCTCTGAACTTAGAACTGCCACGTTTTTTGAGCGCAATCGGGAAATTTTTTCTCATAAAAAACGCAATTTTACGATTTTTTTTCGATTTTTAAAAAATTTCTTCGACTTATAACACCTACATGCTTTATTCGATTGTAATGATTTTTTCACAGAACCTTAATTTTATGAATTAAAATATTCGTGTGAAATTTGAGCGTAACTAAAAAATTATTTCTCATGAAAATCAAAATTTTACGGATTTTTTCTTTTCTAAAACAATTCTTTAACTTGTAACACCTACATGCTTTATCTTATTGTTATGATTTTTTCACAGAACCTTAATTTCATGAATTTATATATTCGTGTTAAATTTGAGCGCAATCGAATAATTATTTCTTATACAAATTGCAATTTTACGATTTTTTTCTTTAAAAAAAATTACGATTAATTAAAAAATTAAGTTATTTTTTATTTTATTTTATTTAATAATAAAAATTAAGTAAATTTTTTATTTAATTTAATTTAATTTAAAAAAATCTTCGACTAAGTAATGATTTTTTCACAGAACAACAGAAAATCCGCCTAACACATGGCATCTCAATGCACCATAATATACGCTCATCCAACAACGCGGCGGGACTTAAGCGTTTTCCTAGTCTTTAAAACATTCGACTTATAACACCTAAATGCAGATGCTTTAGGGCCTATCCGATTGTAATGATTTTTTCACAGAACCTTAATTTTATGAATTAATAGTTAATACGTTGGTGTGAAATTTGAGTGCAATCGAAAAATAATTTCTCATGAAAATCGCAATTTTATGCTTTTTTCGTTTAAATAAACCTACGCTCATCCAACAATGCGCCTGAAAAAGCTTTTGCGAAGCCTCCTAGAAATAACTTATTAGTATTAGCTGAAGATTATCAACGGCTAGCTCTTCAACTGTAGAAGTTTGTTTATTTTTGGGCACAACAGGCTACAAATTTCAGAATATGTTCCCAACACTATGACACATCTCCAGTATAAAGTAGGCCAAAATTAGTTCACCAGAAGTTGGTCAAAACAAAAGACTAACGCAAACTTGTGAAAAAACCTAAAACACACTTAAATATCTGTATATTTGGCATTTTATGGGTTAGAGTCTTGAAATTTGGTCTTAAAAGTGAAAATTAATAAAAAGTGTCAAAAATTACAGTAAAAAATGATTTACCGCACTTTAGTTCAATTTTAAATGCATTTATTGTTGAAATACCAAAAAAATATTTGCATTGCTATTTAGTCTGATTCTTTGGCTAAAACATTGTCGCTGGTCGAACTCTGGAACGTGAACTTCATAGCATCGTTTTTATTATTCCCCGAGTTTCGGTGCAGCTCCCGCGGCGCTAACCAGGCATAAGAAAGTGTTATTTTCGGGGTACCGATATAGGTAAATAGTGCATTAAATCGGAAATGGTTTACTTTAAGTCAATGCGGTTAGTGTAGAAATATTTAGGAAGGCTTACTATTGAAGTATATTATATTTTCATTTGAGAAAAACGGCACATATACCTTTATTATGGTATTGTCGGTAATTAATAAGAAAATGCGATCTTTCCAATGTTTAACGGAATGGTTCTTGAAACTTATCAAATCACTGAGACCACGATATTTAGCTATCAAAATACCAAATACACAGTTATAAAGGTATAGGCATCTTCTCCATGTTGCATCAAACCATATGCATCTAGCGTTATTGATTGTCATAATAGGCCAATATTAGTGAAGCACCGTAATTCATGGAATGTTCTATCATTTTATTTGCCGTAAATAATACTAAATATTTTTTTACAAGATGGCGGACGAAGATCAAAGTCTGAAATTTTTGTCGGTTTAAGGCATCAATGGTGGGGATATTGCGAAGAAAAATTATTTTTTTTTCGTGAAAAACTTTAAAGAATAAAAAATAAAAACACAAAAATTTCAAGTTTTGGAATTTTCTATTTTGTTATTTTGGTGCAATTTTTGGTTCATTTTCTAATAATAATCCCCAACTACAATTGAAGATATTGTTAGCAGTTAGAAATAAAACACGTTGGACTATTGTTGACTACGAATTTAATTTATTTGTAATAATATAAAGAACAGTGAATAGTCCAACATGTTTTATTTCTAACAATTTACTTGTTCAAAAAAGTCTCTTATTTAGCACATGGCATGCATTGCTAAAATTTATCAATCTTTCCCCACCTATACTAAACCAGCCACTAGGTCAACCAAATCAAAGCATGACTTATTTGTAAGGTCTTGCTTATGTCACCTAAATAAATGAAACGATTAAAATAAAATACAGACATATATTTAGTAAATCAATTATAGCATTTTCCAGCATGCAATAGGCCTACGGTTATGAATAATTATTTTTGAGTCACCAACCAGACTATCTCAAACCCAACAAAAACCTAAAAAACTTAATTAGAAATAAAGGAGCACTAACACTAAAATAAAATGGCAGGGAAACACATTAAAAAACGTTGTACAAGAAATGTATTATTTATTATTTCAATGTGGTTGATAGTTAGTAAAAAGCCCCATAACCAACGCCAAGGAGTCAAGCAAAATGGGGCCTTTTTTAAAACCGAAATGGGGTCTTTTTTGTTTGTCGAAAGGTTAAACCACCAGAGTTCCAGCGTATTGTCTGTCAGAAATAATACGAGCATACTAAGAGAGAAAAATACATTTGTGGAAAGACATAACCACTAGAGTTCATGCGTACTACGAGCAAGCATAGATATGATGAGATAGTATATTATGACGAGAGAAGCCATAGAAGCCTAGAAGTCTTTTTATGGTGTGGTAGGTCTTGTTGCACGGAAAAATACACAGGGCGATGTCATCACCGTCAGGACACATTTAGCTAGTTTCCTTCCGACTGCCATGCTTCTTGCATACTACACATCTACGCGACGGGTGTTGCTCATTGCCAGTAGGAGGAATCATCTCAACGAAATGGCGTCCTTGCAAACGAAGCGGTGACGGCACCGTCTTTCTGCAGTGTGCCATTCAGACGGGACATGATGTTGTTGTTCCAGAAGTTCCGCAGTTACCGTTTCTTGGAACTCCAAATAACTAGTCTTTTCAGGGCGAAGGCAGCGCCAGTCGATATATTGGTGACATTTTTTGTACAAGTTAAAACAGCTTCTTCAATATTGGTCCCGGATATTGGGTGGAACTTTCAACAAACTCGGTATACATAAATTAGGCGATTTTTTATAACGTGAAATCAAACATTTTGTTCTTAGTACGTTTGTAGATTGGAAAGACTTTACAATTTCTCAAGTAATTTGAATTAAAATGTTACCAAAATCGATTCAACGATTTGACAATTGCGCAACGAACACACACATACAGATATTTTTAGTAAGTCATACACATATTAATAATGACCGACAGTATTGGCTCGGGCGCTAAGCGCTCGACTCTGATTCGGGAGGTCCCGGGTTCGAATCCCGTCGAGACCGGCAATCCTGACTGAAGGTTTATTTCCGAGGTTTTCCTCAGTCGTTAAGGCGAATGCAAGGGATTGAGTCCTCTAAAAAAAGCCCTCGACATCCCTTCACAATTTCCTATCCGCACAAACCTAGTTCACCTGAAGAGGGGCTAATTGCACCCTATAACAGGTTTCCCACGATAAAAATTTATTATGGCACTATGTGCGAGTCCAGGTTTTTTAGTTCGAGGCGAGTCCGAAACGAGTACTTAAAATAACTCGAGTATCGAGTCCAAATTCGAGTCCGAGTACTTCGTTTAATTTCTAAAATTTCACTAGGCCTATATTTATTATTTACAATATGAACAAAACTAATTTTGTTTATTGATGTTCGTCTAAATGTAGGCACCGAACGTGATGACAGAGTACCATCCAATTCATTTTTAAATGTAACTTCTCTCTAAATCATTTTAATGATCCCAAACATCAAGCACAAATATTAGGGCTAGGCTATGACATTCAGTAAGTGATATTACATGAAAATGATGAACTAACATAATAGTGACGAATTTTTATTATTTTTGCCAAAAATAGTTCAAAACTTCCAAAATGAATATAAATTTGTATCAAAAGACTCAGTTACTATTATGGCTAAGTAGTCAGCATTGGTAAGGTAGCGCCAAAAATATATAGGTCTAACGATTTTTACGTTTTCACACACGTGCGCGACCCCGGGACCTCCACCAAAATCATTAATAATACTCGCACACCCCGATAGAAAATTAATTATCTTCTTGAAAGTGGAAGAACTATTTCATTGTCTCTACTATTAGTATTATCAGAGGAGTGTATTTTTAAAGTAAAACATTATCCTTCCATGCACGGTATAGTTAAGAAAATACCAGGACACTTTCTCCCCAAAATTGCAAACTGGTACAAATACGTCATTTTAATGAGTCTCTCGGGGACACCGGTACAAGTGTTCTGAAACGCTACTTTACCGGTCAAACCGGTACGTCTGGTCACCTTATACTTATGCTGAGCTGCAGAAGGTGTTTAGTATTTTAGTATATCCTGCTTCTACATTTAGACAGTCGAACGTGAACGCATCTCTAGAACCAATTTATTTTTATGATAAACAATTTGAAACAAGCAAGTTGTCCCTTTATGAGCAGACTGTTTTTATTGAAAGACTGACTCATATATTTAATAACATTTTCATTGTGCCAGTCGCCATAGTAAATATTTAAAGTAAAATACATCCTTGGACATAAACAATATAATTAACCCATATTGGTCATTCAAACTAAAATACAAAATAAAAAGTATAATTAAAAATTAGCATAAAACATCGCACAAGTACATAATATTAATCTTGAGGGTAAAAGCCATTTAAAAAAAGGAATTTAACTACCCGCCTCTTACTACATTTTCTAAGAGTTTTTTAAAACGAACATACTTCATACCGCAACGATTTCGGCGCCCTTAAACTGACCAAGTTAACATTATTTATAATGTCATTACCTAATGCTGGTATGAGAAAAGGTTTATTTCTCAAAAGTTTGGGATTATTTTTAGAAAATGAACCAAAAATTGCACCAAAAGAACAAAATACAAAATTAAAAAACTTGGAAATTTTGTGTTTTTATTTTTTATTCTTTAAAGTTTTTCACGATTTTTTTTTTTCTTCTCAATATTCCCACTATTGATGCCTTAAACCGACAAAAATTTCATACTTTGATCTGCGTCCGCCATCTTGTAAAATAATATTTAGTATTATTTACGGCAAATAAAATGATAGAACATTCCATGAATTACGGTGCTTCACTAATATTGGCCTATTATGACAATCAATAACGCTAGATGCATATGGTTTGATGCAACATGGAGAAGATGCCTATACCTTTATAACTGTGTATTTGGTATTTCGATAGCTAAAATATCGTGGTCTCAGTGTTTTGATAAGTTTCAAGAACCATTCCGTTAAACATTGGAAAGATCGCATTTTCTTAATAATTACCGACAATACCATAATAAAGGTATATGTGCCGTTTTTCTCAAATGAAAATATAATATACTTCAATAGTAAGCCTTCCTAAATATTTCTACACTAACCGCATTGACTTAAAGTAAACCATGTCCGATTTAATGCACTATTTACCTATATCGGTACCCCGAAAATAACAATTTCTTATGCCAGGTTAGCGCCGCGGGAGCTGCACCGAAACTCGGGGAATAATAAAAACGATGCTATGAAGTTCACGTTCCAGAGTTCGACCAGCGACAATGTTTTAGCCAAAGAATCAGACTAAATAGCAATGCAAATATTTTTTTGGTATTTCAACAATAAATGCATTTAAAATTGAACTAAAGTGCGGTAAATCATTTTTTACTGTAATTTTTGACACTTATTATTAATTTTCGACTCTTAAAAAACAATATTTTGATATTTTGTTTGCAAATTCTAATAGACGTTGTTAATTCACAACTTTTAAGACCAATTTCAAGACTAACCCATAAAATGCCAAAGATACAGATAATTAAGTGTGTTTTAGGTTTTTTTCATAAGTTTGCGTTAGTCTTTTGTTTTGACCAACTTCCGGTGAACTAATTTTGGCCTACTTTATACTGGAGATGTGTCATAGTGTTGAGAACATATTCTGAAATTTGTAGCCTGTTGTGCGAAAAATAAACAAAATAATCCGAGCTCGGCTGATAATCTTCTAATATATATGGATTTGTATGTACTGTTAGGCTACATAACATAAGACATTGTAGGCCTATGCATTTTTTTAAAAGTAGACATTGGCTACTTTTGTATGGGGCCTACTCTATTTCATAATAAAAAGTTCATCTTCATACTAAAGCAATTATCAACAATCAACATAGAAATTTTGTAATACATCAATGAAATGTCCTGCAATTAATTCTCCTTGTCCTAACAACTATGCTATGATGGTATTTCCTCCTGATTTAGAGGTAAAGGGCCTAACAAAATTATAATCTATGACTTAACTTAAAATTTTGACAGCATGATTGGTAGGCCATTCATAAACGACGGTGATAAGCGACTAAAACACGAACTTTTCACTGCTTGAAAAGTTTTCAGCAAAGTTTTCACAAATTTGACTTTTCATGAAAATTTACATATCACTACTAATATCATAAGAAATGAATCCAAAGGAATACTTTGTACAAAAAAAAAAACTATGTACGATTAATAAATTGGATGACGTAGCAAAGATTCCCATTTCATACACGGGGAAAAAAAAAACCCAAATGTTTTTTTTCTTTTTTTTTCCTTTTTTTTTTTTTTTGTCGTTTTGTTAACACGATTTCGGCAAAACCCGATACTCAATTGCAATACATTTGGGGAGGCCTTTGAAACTCTAAAATTAGAACTGCCCTTTTTTGAGCGAAAATAAAAAAATTTATTTCTCTTTAAAAACCCAAAATTTTACGTTTTTTTTCGTTTTTTAAAAATTTCTTCGTTTACACCTACATGCTTCGTTGTAATGTTTTTTTTCACAGACCTTTATTTATGAATTTATATATTCTTGAAAAAAATTGGGGCAAAATCAAAAAAATTTTTCTTATGAAAATCCAAATTTTTTAATTTTTTTTTATTGGATGAGCGTAGCGACAAAGCGAAGATTCCTTTTCACACACTGGAAAAAAAAAATCCGGGAATGTTTTTTTTTTTTTTGTATTTTTGTTGTTTTTTAAACGTTTCCCGGCTAAACCGATACTCCGTTTGGATAAATTTTTTATGGAGCCCTTTCAAAATCTCGAACTTAGAACTGCCCTTTTTTTGAGCGCAATCGGGAAATTTTTTTCCAAAAAAAAACGCAATTTTACGATTTTTTTCGTTTTTAAAAAAAATTTTCTTCGACTTTAACCCTACATGCTTTTTTCGATTGTATGATTTTTTCAAAAAAGAAACCTAATTTTTATGAATTAAAATATTCGTGTGAAATTTGAGCGTACCCAAAAATATTTCTATAAAAAATCAAAATTTTACGGGTTTTTTTTTTTCAAAAACAATTCTTGACTTGAAACACCTACATCTTTACTTTTGTTATGATTTTTCACAGAACCTTAATTTCATAAATTTTTAATATTGGGTTTTAAAATTTGGCGCAACGAATAATTATTTTTTATAAAAATTGAAATTTTTACGATTTTTTTTTTAAAAAAAAATTACGTTAATTAAAAAATTAAGTTTTTTTTTTATTTTTTTTTATTTAATAATAAAAATTTAAGTAAATTTTTTTTTTAAATTAATTAATTTAAAAAAAAATCTTGATAAGTAATGTTTTTTTCACAGAAAAACAAAAAATCCGCCAAAACACATGGCATTCAATGCACCTAATATCGCTACCAACAACGCGGGGGGGCAAAAGCTTTTTCCTATTTTTTTAAAACTTTGATTATAAACCTAAATGCAGTGTTTTAGGGCCTACCCGTTTGAAAATATTTTTTCACAAAACCCTTTAAATTTTTATAATTAATATTGGTGTGAAATTTGAGTGCGATCGAAAAATAATTTCTCTAAAAATTTGCTTTTTTTGCTTTTTTCGTTAAAAAAAAATCTTCGCTTTTCACCTACATGTTTATCCGTTGTAATGATATTTTAACAGAATTTTAAATTTTTATGAAGATATATTTGTTAAATTTGACCCAAATCGAAAAATAATTTCTCAGAATATCGCAATTTTACGCTTTTTTTTTTAAAAAAAACATAGCTCATCCAACAAGGGCCCCGGAAAAAGCGTTTGCGAAGCTTCCTAAAATAACTTATTAGATTAGCTGAAGATTATAAACGGCTAGCTTTCAACTGTAAAGTTTGTTTATTTTCGCACAACAGGCTACAAATTTCAGAATATGTTTCAACACTAGACACATCTCCAGTATAAAGTGGGCCCAAAAATTAGTTCACCAGAAGTTGGTCAAAACAAAAGATAACGCAAACTTGTAAAAAAACCTAAAACACATTTAAATATCGGGATTTTTGGTTTTTAGGGGTTAGAGTCTTAAAATTTTGGTCTTAAAAGTTGTAAATTTAAAACAATCTATTAAAATTTTGAAAACAAACTACAAAATTGTTTTTAAGGTCGAAAATAATAAAAAGTGTCAAAAATTTAAGTAAAAAATGATTTACCGCACTTTAGTTCAATTTTAAATGCATTTATTGTTGAAATCCCAAAAAAATATTGATTGTATTTAGTCTGTTTCTTTGGCTAAACCATTGTCGCTGGTCGAACTCTGGAACGTGAATTCATAGCATCGTTTTTTTTATTCCCCGAGTTTCGGTGCAGCTCCCGCGGGTAACCGGCATAAAAAAGTGTTATTTTGGGGGGTACCGTATGGGGTAAATAGTGCATTAAATCGGAAGGGTTTATTTTAAGTCAATGCGGTTTGGTAAAAATTTTTAGGAAGGCTTACTATTGAAGTATATTATATTTTCATTTAAAAAAGGGACATATACCTTTTTATGGTATTGTGGGTAATTAAAAAGGAAATGCGATTTTTCCATGTTTAACGGAAGGTTTTTGAAATTTTATCAAATCACGAACCACATTTTTTTAGCTATCAAAATACCAAATAACAGTTTAAAAGGTATAGCCCTTCTCCATTTTTGCATAAAACCATATGCATCTAGCGTTATGATTTCATAATGGGCCAAAATTTAGTGAAGCACCGAATTCATGGAATGTTCTACATTTTATTTGCCGTAAATAATACAAAATTTTTTTTTTTACAAGATGGCGGACGAAGACAAAGTCTAAAATTTTTGTCGGTTTAAGGCATCAATGGTGGGGAATTGCGAAAAAAAATTTTTTTTTTTTTTTCGTGAAAAACTTTAAAGAAAAAAAAATAAAAACAAAAATTTCAATTTTTGGAATTTTCTATTTTGTTATTTTGGGGAATTTTTGGTTCATTTTCTAATAATAATCCCCAATAAATTTGAAGATATTTTTTTAGCAGTTGAAATAAAACCGTTGGGACTTTGTTGACTAAAATTTAAATTTATTTGTAAAATAAAAAGAACAGTGAATATTTCCAACATGTTTTATTTCTAACAATTTACTTGTTCAAAAAGTCTCTTATTTAGACATGGCATGCATTGCTAAAAATTTATCAATTTTTCCCCCACCTATATACTAAACCAGCCACAGGTAAACCCAAAAATAAAAGCATGACTTTTTTGTAAGGTCTTGCTTATGTCCCCTAAATAAATAAACAAAAATAAAATACAAACATATATTAGTAAATCAATTATAGCATTTTTCCAGCTGCAATAGGCCTCTTTTATGAATAATTATTTTGGTCACCAACCAGACTATCTCAAACCCAAAAAAAATAAAAAACTTAATTAGAAAAAAGGAGCATAACACTAAAAAAAAATGGCGGGAAAACCTTAAAAAAACGTTTACAAAAAAATGTATTTTTTATTTCAAGTGGTTGATATTTAGTAAAAACCCCCATAACCAACCCCCCAAAGGGGGCAACCAAAAGGGGGCCCTTTTTTTAAAAAACCCAAAAGGGGTCTTTTTTGTTTGTCGAAAGGTTAAAAACACAGAGTTAAAAAAGCGTATTGCTGTCAGAAAAAATACGAGCATACTAAGAGAAAAAAAATACTTTTGGGGAAAGACATAACCATAGAGTTCATGCTACTAGGAAAAAAGCATAGATATGATAAATTTAGTATTTTTTTATACGAGAGAAGCCATAGAAGCCTAGAAGTTTTTTATGGTGGGGAGGTCTTTTTGCAAAAAGGAAAAATACACGGGGCGATGTCATCACTGTCGGGGACACATTTAGCTAGTTTCCTTCCGACTCCCTGCTTCTTGCATACTACCATCTACGCGACGGGTGTTGCTCATTGCAGTGGGAGGAATCATCTCAACGAAATGGGTCCTTGAAAAACAAAAACGGTGACGGCCCCGCTTTCTGCAAGGTGCCATTCAACGGGCAGATGTTTTTTGTTCCAGAATTTTCCGCAGTTCCTTTCTTGGGAAACTCCAAATAACAGTTTTTCGGGGCGAAGGCAGCGCCAGTCGAATTTTTGGTGACTTTTTTTTGTAAAAGTTAAAACAGTTTCTTCATTTGGTCCCGGATAGGGTGGAACTTTCAACAAACTCGGTAACAAAAATTAGGCGTTTTTTTATAACGTGAAATAAAACATTTTGTTCAGTACGTTGTAGATTGGGAAAAAGATTTTACAATTTCTAAAGTAATTTTGAATTAAATGTTCCAAAATCGTTTTCAACGTTTTGACAATTGCGCAACAAACACCATGATATTTTAGAAGTCATAAAAATTTTAATAATGACCGACATATTGGTCGGGCCTAAGCGCTCGACTCGTTTCGGGAGGTCCCGGGTTCGAATCCCTCGAGCCCGGCAATCCGATAAATTTTTTATTCGAGGTTTTCCTCAGTGTTAAGGCAAAATGCAAGGGATTGGCCTCAAAAAATAGCCCTGGGAATCCCTTCAAAATTTCCCTACCCGACAAACCTAGTTCACCCAAAGAGGGCTAATTGCCCCCTTTAAAAACGGGTTTCCCACGATAAAAATTTTTTTACACTATGTGCGAGTCCAGGTTTTTGGTTTCGGGCAGTCCAAAAACGAGTATTTAAAAATAACTCGAGTATCGAGTCCAAATTGGACCCGAGTACTTCGTTTAATTTCAAAAAATTTCATAGGCCATATTTTTATTTACAATATGAACAATACTAATTTTTTTTATTGATGTTCGTCTAAATGTGGCAAAAACGTGAAGACGAGTACCATCCAATTCTTTTTTAAATTAATTCTCTCTAAATCATTTTAATGAAAAGCATCAAGCACAAATATTAGGGCTAGGCTATGACTTTCAGAATGATATTACATGAAAATGAAAAAACAAACATAATAGTGAGTTTTTTATTTTTTTCCCAAAAATAGTTCAAAATTTCCCAAAAAAGAATTTTAAATTTTGTATCAAAAGACTCAGGTTCTATTATGGCTAATAGTCAGCATTGGAAAAGGTACCCCAAAAAAAATTATAGGTCAAAACGATTTTTACGTTTTCACACACGGGCGCGCCCCGGCACCCCACCAAAATCATTAATAATACTCGCACACCCCGATAAAAAATTTAATTATCTTCTTGAAAGTGGAAGAACTATTTCTTTGTCTCTACTTTTAGTTTTAAAATCAAAGTGTTTTTTTAAAGAAAAAACATTTCCCTTCCATCACGTATTTTAGAAAATACCAGGCCCTTTTTCCCCCCAAAATTGCAAACGGGTACAAATACGCTTTTTAAATGAGTCTCTGGGGGGACCCCGGTACAAGTGTTCGAAAAGCTACTTTCCCGGGTAAAAACGGTACGTCTGGGTCACCTTATATTATGCTGAGCTGCAGAAGGTGTTTAGTTTTTTAGAATCTGCTTTACATTTAGACAGTCGAACGCGAACGCTCCTAAAACCCCAATTTATTTTTATGATAAAAAAATTTGAAAAAAAACAAATTGTTTCATGAGAACTGTTTTTTTGAAAGACTGACTCATATATTAATAACATTTCATTGTGCCATCGCCCTAGTAAATATAAGTAAAATACATCCTTGGACATAAACAATATAAAATTTAAACCCCTATTGGTCATTCAAAAATAAAATACAAAAAAAAAAAGTAAATTAAAAATAGCATCGTTCCATTTTAACCATTTTAATATAGGAACATCGCAAAGTACTAATAAATCTTTAGGGTAAAAGCCCTTTAAAAAAAGGAATTTAAAATACCCGCCCTTACTCATTTTTTAAGAGTTTTTTAAAAGAACTACTTCAACCGCAACGATTTCGGCCCCTTGAACTGCCAATTTTAAAATTTTTTAATGTCATTACCTAATGCTGGTATGGGGAAAAGGTTTATTTCTCAAAAATTGGGGGGTTATTTTAGAAAAAGAACCAAAAATTTCACAAAGAACAAAATACAAAAATTAAAAAAATTGGAAATTTTTTGTTTTTTTTTTTTATTCTTTAAAGTTTTTTACAATTTTTTTTTTCTTCTCAATATTCCCACTTTGAGCCTAAACCGAAAAATGTCATACTTTGATCTGCGTCCCCCATCTTGTAAAAAAAAATATTTTGTATTATTTCGGAAAAAAAAAATGATAGAAAATTCCTGAAATTCGGGTTACTAATATTGGCCTATTTTGACAACAATAACGCTAGATGCATTGGTTTGAGCAAAATGGAAAAGGCCTATACCTTTATAAATGGTATTTTGGGATTTTTGATAGCTAAAAAATTTGTGGTCTCAGTGTTTTGATAAGTTTCAAGAACCATTCCGTTAACATTGGAAAAAATCGCATTTTCTTAATAATTACCGACAAACCATAATAAAGGTATTGGCCGTTTTTTAAATGAAAATATAATTACTTCAATAGAAGCCTTCCTAAATATTTCAACTACGGCATTTAAATTAAAGTAAAAAATGCCCATTTAAGCACTATTACCTTATCGGTACCCCGAAAATAACAATTTCTTATGCTGGTTCCCCCGCGGGACTGCACCGAAACTCGGGGAATAATAAAAACGATGCTATAAGTTCACGTTCCCGAGTTCGACCAGCGACAATGTTTTTAGCCAAAAAATCAGAAAATAGCAATGCAAATATTTTTTTGGTTTTTCAACAAAAATGCATTTAAAATTTGAACAAAGTGCGGTAAATATTTTTTACTGTAAATTTTTTAACTTTTTATTAATTTTCGACTCTTAAAAAAATATTTTGAATTTTTTTTTGCAAATTCTAATAGACGTTGTTAATTCACAACTTTTTAAAACCAATTTTTAAGACTAACCCAAAATGCCAAAGATACAGATAAATTTGTGTGTTTTTGGTTTTTTTTTAATTTTCGTTAGTCTTTTGTTTTGACCCAATTCCGGTGAACTAATTTTTGGCCCACTTTATAGGAGATTGTCATAGTGTTGAGAACATATTCTGAAATTTGTGCCCGTTGTGCGAAAAAAAAAACAAAATAATCCGAGTCGGTGTAATCTTCTAATATATAGGATTTTTATGTATGTAGGCTACATAACATAAGACTTGTAGGGCCCATGATTTTTTAAAAGTAGACATTGGCTACTTTTGTAGGGGCCCCACTCTATTTCATAATAAAAAATTATCTCATACAAGCAATATCAACAAACAACATAGAAATTTTTTAATACTCAATGAAATGTTTCCCGCAATTTAAATTCTCCTTGTCCCAACAACTATGCTATGATTGTATTTCTCCCGATTTAGAGGTAAAGGGCCTAACAAAATTATAATCTATGACTTACCCTTTAAAATTTTTACAGATGATTGGGAGGCCATTTAAAACGACGGTGATAAGCGCTAAAAAATGAACTTTTCACTGCTTGAAAAATTTTTTGCAAATTTTTTAAAATTTGACTTTTCATGAAAAATTTTCATATCACACTAATATATAAGAAAAAGAATTTCCCAAAAAGGATACTTCTCTGTACCAAAATGCTTTGAGATTCAGAAAATTAAATTTTGGAACTTTAATGAGTAGGGCCCACATTAGAAAAGAATTTCTATCAGATCAACAAATTGAAAAATATTTTGGGAAAATACCTGAATAAATCCTTTCATTTCTTTTTTGTATTTTCCCTACACTATACTTCATTCTTTCCTCAATGGAAACAACAGATTGAAAAACTTGGTCAGGAATTTAATCAAACAGATGGTCAATTCTCTTCTGAAGTAAACATATTTGGGAGAAGGTTTACGCCCAAACCCTAAACAATAATCAAAAAAAGGGGAATATATAATCTAAAGTAACCCCCAACATTTTCTCTGTTACAAAACCCCCTTTTATTTATTATAATTCCAATTGCTGGATACTTTTTTACTACATAGGCCTATTTATAATGTTTCTTAAATTTTAAATACAAACTAAAAAACTCCAAGATATTTAAATTAATACACCTAGAAATTAGCTTACCATTACAAATTTAAGTCAAATGAAAATCATTTATGCTTCTATCATTAGCCTTATAAAAAAATCATAAATTTGTTTTTTCTATAATTAATATCAAGTTCCTGAGTTTTAAAAAACCAAACAATATCACCATCCTCTTTGAAACTTTTTCAAGACGTCTTACGATCTCTTCAACATCCACACTTCCCAAAAAAAAGACCAATCATAGCATATAAAATAAAAATGATTCCTCCCATTTTGTAGATAATCATCTTGTAAAGAAAATAAAGGGGTCCTTAAATTGATTCTTGTGGACTCCACAAAATATATTGAATACTTTTGAACTATATTTTGCAAGATTTATAAAAATTTTTTTTAAAAGTAATCCCCCAAAATTTATAACAAAAAAGGTTTTTGGTATACCTGGTTTTTTTGTTTATTAAAATAGGTAAAAAAAGGGACTGAATCAAATGCTTTTTCCCAAGATCAACAAAAAAAAGCTCCCAACTTACATTCCGTTTGTAAAACCCTTTATAGATAAAAAATGTAAATTTGCTAAAGGGCACTTGCGTTGATCTACCTTTTTCCCGAAAACCAGTTGGTTTGACTTTAAAACCCTTTAGATGCATCCACTTATGTAATAACCTCATGTGCAAAATATTTTCAGTAACTTTCCCTACAATTGGAAGAGTTGATAGGCCTATAGGTCAATAAGAATTCCTATCACTCTTTTTACCTTTAACCTTATAAATACTAGGTGTTCCGTGTTACCTTTGCCTTTGAACATTTTCAACGTCCGTACGTAGGTGTTTCTAAACTTGATTTGTTCTGTCCTGACCTGACCTCACAAAAAAGGTACAAAATGCTGTGAAATTTCATAGCCATAGGCCTAGCTAGATTTCAACACGCAAAGAATAAATTGCCAAACTCAGGGTTGCCCAACAGAACTCCACCATGGTGGAGGTGCCTGGTCAAATACTACTAAATATTCAAATTTCGAATTTCGAGTCGAGTAGTAGTTGACAACTATTCGTGAATATTATTTGAATGTCAAATATTTGTACACCCCTAATTAAAACTGTACAGACTATTGCCAAACATATGCCATGTTTGCTCTTATATTAAACCCTCTGAAGCCTATATGTTTTGTTTGGTTCTAGATGAAGGAATCCAATAATCCATGTTCCATGCCTTCATTGCAAGTAATAAATGCAAACCCGTTCGCCCCCCCAAAAAAAGAAGCAGAAAATTTTTTTAAAGTTTTTTAAAACATCCGCCCCCAGCCCCCTGTGCTTCAAGATTTCCTTGTTAAAATCTTTTAAAACCATGCTTTTTGCAATACTTTTGGGCAACTGTCGCCGCCGAAAAAATCCGTCGACCATCCCTTGTATGGGGGCATGAGAGTTGTCAACCATTCGACTAACGCTCTCAAGTTCACCGTTTCAAGTTACAGCCAACTTGGTGCAGCCAAACAGCATCCAGAAGTATTCGCAGTGATGGCGCATCCAGAGGTCTTGAAAGTTAGTGGAAAGAAATGTACGGACCTCAAAGTAAAAAAAAAAAAAAAAAAAAAAAAAAGAAAAAAAAAAAAAAAAAAAAAAAATAAAAAGGGGGGAAAAAAAAAAAAAAAAGAAAAAAAAAAAAAAAAAAATAATCAGTTTGTCAAAAATTTTTTAAGGGGGAAAAAACAATCTGGGATTTTTTTTTTTTGAATTTTTGTTGCAATCTTATTTTTTAAAAAAATTTAATAGAAATAGGCCCCAATTTAAAACCGGGTACAAAAATTTAGTTCCCAACGGGGTATGCACGGGTCCTAAAGAAGGGGAAAAACATGGTTTTAGGAAAAAAGACTGGGACTCCATAAAATTTGGCATGTATCTGCTTTTACAGGGCCCCAACCGGCAAAAACAATTGTGAGGCGCAAGGGATAATGCAGCGGGTCGCGAGCCCTTGGTTTTTATGCTTTCACTTGGGGGTTTGACTCCCCCACGGGAAATCCCAGTGTATCTAGCCTTTGGCCCCCCGAGCAGAAATGTAATGGCCCCAGTTTTAGGGTCTTTTTTGGCCTGGTTTCTAGAAACTTGTTCAAAAAAACCAAGTTAAATTTGTAAAATTTCGCAACTTTTCGATGGTGCCCCGGGGTGGGCATTTTTGGCAAGTTTAAAAATTGTATTTTTAAAAAATAAAATTTTGGTGCCATCCGGTGGATTTGACAAAATGTTTTTATTAAAATTTAAGAAAAAGTGTGGTACAAGGGTTTCCTACATTTTTTTTCAAAGTTTTAAAATCAATAAACAAAACCTAAAGGGACCTAATATCACAGATAATATTATAAAGTAGCAAATATTTACTTTGGAGAGTTGGACTTGTTTTTCTCACCCTCACTAGGGTCGGAAACAATTTGCGATTGCCTTTGTTGGATGCGTCTTTGGCCAAGCTAAAAAACTGGCTTAATTCGAATGCTGAACTTAAAATATCCACAAAATTTTGAACAGTTTTGGGGGCTCACTTATGTTTCAGGTTGAGTGCGACCTCACGCCTTCTTTTTTTCACACTTCAGAATCGCAAAACAGCTTTTTGATGTGCTTATTACCGTATTCCATGCTAATAATGGCTCAAATTGTGCTTCACAATGTGATAGTGATTGATAATTCACAGGCCGCAGCATTGTCGCCAACTGCTGTATTTGGGGTCACGCAAGGGATTTAGTCTTGGTTGTGGACTCGGACGGTGGGGGTGGGAAAATGTTATATTTTCTAATTAATAACTAAAGTTGTTTTCACACAACTGTGAAAATGCGGGAAGTGATTACCGTGTAGAGTTGATGCGGGAATTGATTGGGAAATACGAGAGAGTTGGCCCCCCTTATGATAAAGAAAGGCTCCAATTTACTCTCACTTTTTCCTTTTTCAAGTCTGATACAGTGTACACCTACAAAACTTCTTAGCACTTCCCATCATGATATACCTACTACCTAGGTACATAATAACAAGAGAGTGTATATTGTGCAATGGTTGGTCTTGTGGTTAACATCTGGTTCTGCTTCCAATGCAGAAGGTCCAGGGTTTGATTCCCGCTATAGGCAGAAGTTTTTTAACTTCTGATTTGGACTTGAGTCCAAAGGGCTTTGAGCCATCCTAGCAACGAGACACATAATAAATTCAAAGTTGTTCTGAATCGGCCTTGTTGATTCTGGCGTTGATCCGCGGGTGTTCGCACTGATTGCTATATTTTCTATTAAAAATATTGATCTTTGGCTGATTATCGCTCACTCGTCGTCGGTTGCGTTGCGTTGGGGTTGGCATGGTCGCTTTGGTTTAATGTCCCCCACTGAAAATCAGTTATTTTTAACCGAGTGGGTAGACTCTAAATACCAATTTATTTATTTATTTATTTATTTATTTATTTATTTATTTATTTATTTATTTAAGGGTAGGCTACCTAATTAGGCCTATAGCCTATATTGCTAGCCTACTAGACTAGACAATGTCACAATAGACATCCCAAAATTTGTTTTCATAATATCTTGCCCCATTTTCTATTGGCCTAGGTCTAATAGACCAATTATTGTTATTTTTTGTGCAATCATTAATCATTATCATTTATTTACACTGGTGACATTACCCCAAACTACAAGGTAAAACAACAAATAATAGCCAGCAATTTTTCTTAAAACTGGGTATATATTCCAGTGTGGTATCAACAACATTGTACTTTTAACGCAATCACAAGGAATAGGGCCTAAACAAAGTTACACCTGAGAACTATTTAAAATGTGTTTTAGATGAAAACTTGCAGCTGTTGTCATTGTTGCTATTTGTTTTTGTTCCAGGATCGTGATGCATTCATAGATCTCATGCTGGATTTTGTGGAAGCAATGAATCCTGGTATTACGTTTCAACGGCAGTTTGTGGTACTAGGGGACCGTGATATAGCTGGCGAACTCAAAGACGTCTGGTATACCGTCCACAATAAACGCCAGCAAGACAAGATAAGCCAATCGTTTCACGGTGAAGGCGACTTGAATTATTTTAGCAAAAAACATAGTGATAATGACGCGACACTACTTAGGATTAGTAGGCCTAAACATGCTACAAACAGTACATCTCAGTTATCAGTCAAGGAACTTAGTCCTTCAATGAGTGTTTTACCAGTTGAAGCAAATATTGAAAATAAGTTAGATTTGTCGCTTTCTCATAGGCAGCTGTTTTACGACTCTTATAGTTCTGATAATGTTCCAAGTTGTAGTGACGTAAGCCACGAGGAGCAGGTTGTTATGTGGATGAACGGAGACGATGACAGACGAGCTTTCAATCCTTCCCTGCAATCTCTATCGCCTCATTCTCATAACCTTTACCCGTCTCTTTCCAGTACCATACTGTCGGCACCACTCTCCTCGTCGGAACAGAAAACACTCGAAGAAGAGATGCAGATTGCTCCAAATGCCAAACTCGTTACCTCTCCTAGAGTAATTGATGAATTGACGTTTCTACCACCACATGTTTCCATTTTAAATGACAAAATTACACTTTCTAGCAGTTCAGAAGTCTTGGCTCTCTTTGATGACAGCAAACATGAAGCGCATTTTGGATTTCAACCAAGTAAACATGAATCTAACCAACCCATTGAGGCCGTTTTCAGTGCCCAAGAAGAAATAAGTGTTATTTACGATAAATCTGAAGCTGTAATTAGGCCAAGCCACCAATCAGAAGAGAAGAGCATTGATGCAAAGCAAGAAAATGTAGCATATGATTGTCACCACCCTGCAATAACATTGAGTGATGACACCAAGACCAATAGTGAAGCAAATAATAAATCTGAAGCTGAACTTCAATCTAGCCATCCCTCCATGGAATTGTGTGATGATTCAATGCAAGGACCATCTAAAAATGTACCTGAAACTAACAAGCCCGCCATAGTTGTGTGTGATGATACTCGACAACCAGGGGTAGTCTATGATCACGGTCAGTCTACATCTTCCAATAATACAACATCTGATGAATTACAAAACAATCAAGACATTGTGGAAGTTCTCGACGGAGTGCAGCCTAATCAGACGTCGGACTCGAGAATATTTGGAGGAATCTCGGTAAATCTCTTGAAGTCATTCACATGTGAACACACATCTAACAGCCTGTTATCATGTGAGGAATGCTCAGGTGAAAATAAAGAAAATAGCTCAAGCAAAAATATCAAAAGGGCAAACTCTAACCTAAAAAGTTTGGATTTGCCTGGCTGCGACATAGATGCAAAGGAAAATGACAATCTTATAGACAGTTCAGAAACATATCCAGTAAATCCTGATACTGACAATGCCACATTTGATGAAAATGTTGTTTGTTAACAGACAGTTGTGCAATGGCTTCAATCTTGTTACACAAGGACAAGGAACATAAGAAAGAACTTGAAACCATATCCAACATAGGGGGAGTAGATGGCAAAGAATCGGACACAGTTTTGAAGAATCCATACGATGCATCAATGACTGAACCAATATTCCCTCAATCAGCCCAAAATGCCTTAGGAATTGCAAAGTCTAATGAAGCAACAGAAGATGTAGTCAGCCAACCATCAGGTAGTCAAGTAGGTGAAGTAGGTCTTGAGCTTTCGACCCCTATACCTGGCCTGAATGATTTAAATTGGCTAGATGAAAACATTAAGCATGGTGACTGCCATGCAAAACTTAGCAATAAAACTGGGCAGTCTTTGGATGTTCACAAAAATAAGCCTTCACTCCGTAGGCTGTCCCAAGAAAATTGCAATCTATCAGATGTGCCATGTTTAGCTCGTTCAACAGCAAATAATGTTAGCGTACCTAAGTTTAATGGAGACAAATTGTTGCTGGGTAAGAGTACTGTTGTTAATCAAAAATCATCGCCAGTAAATAATGGCAAATCAAATGCCAAATTTGGAAGAAAAGGTTTGAATGGTAACAATTTAAAATCTAAAGAACCCGTGTTGAATCCCAGTAATAATAGCAAGAAACCTTTATCTAGTACAGTAGTGGCACCTGACAAACACAAAGCAAATACATCGCCTGTACGACAATCGCTTGCAAATGATCATTGTTACACGGCCAGTTCCGGTCCTCGAAATCCGGCAGCAGCAAATCCGCGCTCCTCAAATGTGTCTGCCCGACAGAGACGCCAGGGTATGCAGAATAATCCCTCCATTCGTCCGAATATCGTTAGCAATACAGCCATTCTCCAGTCGTTTGGTGTTCTGGTACCCAGAGAAAACGCTCCGCGAAGATCTGATCGCAAAAGAAATTCTAAAGTCCTTGATTCGAGTTCAAAGCCACTTGTTGAAACAACAGTGTTGCCATTATCATCAGGTACATCCAAATGCTCGAGTGAATGGAAAAATGACCGAAGCACAAAGAAGAATGCTTCAAAAAATATTCCGCCCACAGATTCGAAGAATAAATCAAGAAGTATAAACGACAGACATTCTAGAACAGTAAGACGGAGTCTATGCGAGTTGAATAAATCAGATGAAACTAAATTATTGATGGCTGGTGCCAATGCCAACTCTTCAGAATTGGATAACGTTCAGACTTCTAATATGATATATTCCTTTTCATGTGACTCGCTGGCAACTGAGGTTTGTCACGAGTTCAAGGCACTTGCCGGAACTGATTCAATATCTTCTACAGCCGGTGCAAATGAAGTTTTTAATCATAATTTTATTGAAAGTGACACTAGCAAAATTGGTTCCTCTAATTCAAAAAACACTGAAGTAAATACTGACACTCATCATAGTCTTGTTTCTACAAGGCTTGTTGGAGAACATGATTATTTGGATTTTGATTTGACGTGTAGTACTGCGAGTCAAAAATCGGAAGCATCAGAAATAGTGAACCCACATATTTTAGAAGAGGCTTGTACTCTTTTGTTTTGTCCTGAAAGTCAAGTGGCAATACTTGACAATGGAAGTGAAGGGCATACTTGCAATAGGTCCGAAGAAATTTCTCATTGTTCTACAGTATTTGTAGAATTTGTACCTTCCTTAGACACTGTAGCTCTTTTAAATAAAAGTACAGATAGAGGATTCTCATTACACAAAAGTCGTCAAGCTTTGGGTGAAACCATTCCGGATAGTATTTTGCCGAACGAAACACACAAATCAATATCCATAGATTCTTTGGAAAACCTTTCCCAAAGTGGAATCTTATTACTCGATGAAGGGGAAAACTGTCCACAACGTAAGACTGAATTCCAAACACACCAAGATGCTGGCAGCTCGGCAGCCCTCTGCGCTGACTCAGTTCGTCACCCGCATAGCACTTTAAGTGACCTTGAGTCAAACTCATAGTTAGACTCGTTTGTGATAGACATGGTCTCACGAACTTCAAGGCGATTCTGGATTTCTCCAAGCTACCAATGATTTCTAGATTAGAACATTATTCTTTATAGATTGTGGAATTTCTTGTACATAGATACTTCAAGTTACTTAAATCATGCTTAATCTAATTCCAAATTAATTAAGTTGCAATGAAATTAATATCATTTTGTCATTAATGGTCTAAATAAATGTAGAGTGTTGCTTATCGAATTGTTTGTTCTTACCAAATGCTCAATTTCTTTTAAATTTGTATAGTGTAGCAAAGGAGAGGCTCATTGGTTGACATTTGTAAGTTGTTATGTTCCTTGTTCAATGATTTCAATTTTAAACCATATTGATATCATTAAAAAACAAAAACTATTTAGTATTAAGTATTTAATTAATTATTAATAATGTTGTTTCTAGTGCTGGTAAATAGCAATTAAGAAAGTCTGTGATGTACACTAAGTTCTGAATTATTATCTACTTGTTAGTGGAAATATTGAATAAAATAATTTACAACTTGTATAGCCTAGACTATGTAAAACCGCATAAAATTAAAATGTTACACGCACCTGTAACAAATATATAATTAATTAGTTTATCTCACATCTTCGCATCTTAAAATGCTAGTAGACGATTTAAATTCACACTTATTTATATTATATTATTTATTAGGGTTAGGGTTGCCGTACGAGTCCGATGCTACTTTTTATACTTTTTAAGTTTTTTTTTTATATTAATCATAAACACTGTATTGAAATGCAACACCTTATTGAAAATGTTCATTAATGAATAATCAATCATTATTATTTGTACTGTATACGATATCAATAATCGGTAATAGTACTGTCTGTTGCCACTTCCAACTCTGTGTTGGTTCGGCAATGAAGATAGGTCTCTCCATCTTCTTCTCTTCTGCCACCTCTCTTCCCTTTCCACGACACTTCAGTCTCCTCCTCACTGTTCCACATCTTTCTTACACTCTCCTGCCATCGTTCGTTGGGGTGGTCTGCCCCTTGGTTTCCTACCTTGTGGTACCGGTATCTTCTCAGCAATAGTGCTTTTTCCATCTTTTTCAAATGTCCAAACTACTCTAATCTTCTCTCCTTATTGAATTGAAAATAAAAAATGCACAAAATCCTTAAACATTTGTAGGTAGCTTTCTCATCCATCATCATAAATTCATTCTGTGCTGGTTACAAATTTAAAATCAATGATTGTCGGCAACCCTTACTGTATTTATGCCAATATGGGCCTAGGGCAGCGTTTCCCAAACTGTAGGTCGCAAAAGTTGTAAATCGCAAAAAAGTTAAAAATTGAAAAATAGTACAATAATTTGAAAAATATGGTAAACACAATAAATGTATTGTAGCAATCAGAAATTGTGCCTATGGATTCAATAGCGTTAGTTAATTCGAATTGTCATGGTTTATTAACTTCATGTTTACTGAACCTCAAAATGTTGCACATTCCGTTAATAACAAAAACTTTGTAACTTTCGTATATATCATTGTCAACAACTGTTTGGACTGGTCTGAACTTCGTCGATCAACAACTATTTGGACATTTCTGAACTGATCAGAAAATCGTTATGAACATTCAAACCAAAAATCAACTTTCTCGAGCTGAATGCGAATTTCGATTTTCCATATTTTTCTCATGAAGTGAAGGGTTTTTTTCACAATGTAAATTTAAACATCTATATTAAAATATATGTGAATTCGAATCACAATGTGAACTGAAATCATACACTTCGAAACGAAAGCTCCATGCGAACCCCAAATTCCCATTCCATACTCTTAGGACTGTAAATGTGTATTATGAACCAAAACTTTCACACCATCCATATGAATTATAGTGATGAATTAATAATTAAAATATTACTCTAAAATCTATCCCATTACATATAATTAAGCTAAGAGGTCCATTTTGCGATAAACCGTCCGCTTTCTAAAATTTAAGCACAAGGTGCATTCAAATGTTTCTATTATAAAATGGTGTGGTCATTAATTGAATAGTAAAGGTATTCCCACACAAAAATTCAGCTGTTCAATCGAAATTACTGTTACATGCATTGAAAACGATTTAGTTTCAAACGCATGAAAATTACTGGTTTGGATCGGTCTCAAACTGTTCTAGATGAATGAAAACAATTTTGAAACTGTCATGTATCACCTGGCTGCAGTCCAGTCGTTGCTTGTTTTGATCCTTTTTTTCCTAAATCATTTGGATTCTATTATGTCTAACGTTCTTGCAACGTTTATGGTCATCGAAGTTTACTTCTTTCCATAACCCTGCATTTTCCTCTTATTGAACAGTGAATTTAATAATTGTGCTGTTCCTGTGTCAATAGTACACAGAGTTAACATGCTTTTGGACGTTTCACCATCTATTAGTGACATTCGCTCACGTTTGCACTTGATCAGTAAACGTGCTGTTTAATCTCTTTAAACGTTGTACTATATCTAATTTCCTTTAATAACTATCAAATCCAACATCTTATTCCTTGCTTGCCTCTTCGTGCTTTCTTTACTCTGATCCTCTGCTGATCTTTCAGATGATCACTGATGATGAAGTGTTATGATTGCTATGGTTTACTTCCATTTAGCAGTCTGTCTTGCAACCGTAAAGATAGTTGTCCCCTTACAAATACCATCTCGTGTCCCAAGCCTTGTACCATTCTGAATTAAGTGTTGTCTGTCCTTGTTTAATCACACAATTTATTGCTTGTTCATCACCTGTATCAATGAAGTGTGCTAGAAGTATGGGTATTATCTAAACGTCATTGTAGTCTTTCCTAGTTTGTCACTACTTTCTCCTAGGGTATTAAATCACAATTTTATTCTTAATATGTAAGCTTCATGGCCATTTACTCCGAGTTGCTGCTGATCAGATGTGATTTAGTGTTTATAATAAATGTTGTTTATAATTGCTTGTTGTACTCAAATTTAGCGAGTTGCACTTAGATGCCCGCTATATGGTATAATCGAGTCCATACAGTAATAATAAATTAAGGTGTAGACACTTAATTATCTGAATTCTGTTGTGGTCGTTTTTCATAAATTATATTTGAATATTTTGACTTGGGTAAAACTAATGCTTGTGATTTAATATGATTTTGCTAAAATTCGATATGTGTGCACTTTACTAGAAATGCAAGGTAATTTAAATATCAATTAAAAAATGTAAGGATTGCATTGTGTGAACCATTAGGTCCTTTCAGTGTATATAGCATACATTGTTTAAATTTTAGTGGGCAAAATAGGGGTGCAACTATTAGTAGATGGTGGCCTATAAATTATAATCGAGTCAATACAGTAGTTATTTTTAAGGTCGTTGCAAATTAATCTGAGAGGCTTTGCTGTGTATTATTTTCCACTAGGAATTTTTTGAAATATTTTACCTGTTTGTTAAAACTTAAGCTGTTGAGAGCTATGGTACTGACTTTGCAATCCGTGAAGTAGCCTTTTTACTAATGATTAATGAAATGCAATAATGTGACGAGCATCATCGTTATTGTAAATTTTTTAATTGTTCAATAATGGGTACTATGTCAGTTGACAGTTGAGCTCATCAACTTAAATTCTTAATCACATTACTATAGAATGGGGGAAGGCCTTCTTAACAACTTGGAGAATCAAGGCCAAATTTATCAATATACATGTTTGGAAAACCCCAAAATTGAATCTACATTTTAAAAATGTTAAAAAGCTGAAAACTACTCCAAGACTCTAAAAGGTGTGATTTTTGCCTGTTAATGTCGAGTTTTATTATTTTTTAAAAAGTTTTTTGGTTTCTCTTGTACAGAGCTTGAACACCTGCATAGTGTCTATAGCAAAACAAATGTGATATTTAAGACTATGCTTAGCAATTGATGAAATTGAAGGATACATTAGAAAAGGTCATTTGGTTGCTAATTTTAGTTTACTATGTATCTCAAATAACGATCTCTGGTTGGCCGTTATTCACTCTTTGAAGGTGTCTGTGCTTACATGGTTGGCTTGATCTGCTTTGAGTGGGTACACTCACATTGTATGTATTTATTTAATAATCAAATGTCAATGGGCTCAACTTTACAAGTTACAACTATCAACTGTTCATGCCATGGTAACATAAAAAATAGTTTTTACTTGCCTAAGTATCTGCTTCTGTACATAAACATAGTCAATAGTCATGAAATGCACATGATTTGTAAACTGAGTGTTATTTTACTGTAGTAACTGGATCATAACAATATGATTGATCTTGTACTGTACATTATTTATGTTTACAATACGTGGTTCATATTTTAAAACTTTTGTTTTGCAATACTGAATACAAGATCTTGTTAATAGGTACTACTTAATATTGTGGCCCACGAATTGAAAAGAAAAGCATTTTTGTCTTCTTGAATACAACTTATAAAATGTAAAGTGCAAAAATTGTATTTTGAAGATGAAAAGTTCAAAATTTGTAAGTTAAAAATAATGAATCATGATTAATGATGACTGTTCATGTTATATAATGATTTTGGGGAAAAATGTTTAGATTTTGAATTACCTGTTGGGTACCATTAAATTAAAAACCATTAAAATGGTATGGTCCACCAACATTATGCAAATTTTATCTTTCGATAGCGTTTCTTTGAATTCTTTCAAATTAAAATATTTGATTTGGAACTTAATTGTTTTACTTGTATTCTATTTCCTCATTTCATTCCTTGATTATAACAATTACCGTATGTTCATAATTTTGGAACATTATTCTAGTTTGCAGTTGATTTGTGATTTTGATTAAACATCTTCTAACCCACCATGGTGGCTCATGACTAGTGTGTGGGACTTTGATTTGAGAGGTCACGGGTTCGAATCCCGAATCCAGCATTCCTGACAAAGTTTTATGATGTGGACTTAAATCCGTCAACTCAAGTTGGCTATTGTTTGCACGTCGGGCCCTCTTGAAATTAATGCATGTCCTCCATTTATAATCAATTCTGTCACTGGGTAGGCAGATCAAGACTTTGAATACGAAATTTATTTAAAAAAACTTGAGAAATGAGAGTTTGTAATACACAATCAATCAATGATTTGAAGATTATTTAAGAGGAGCTGCTCATTTTATGCACTTTTAAATTTCTGCAACAATTTTGGTCGCATCTATTTGTGATTTTATATTGTCTAAAAATTTATTATTTAGGCATCTTATCAGCACATTTTCCATTAATTGATTATAGAAAAATAAATAAATTTTTCTAGAAGTAACAATCTGTCAAAATGGTAAAAAAACACCTAAATAACTATGCATTTTCTGATTGATCTATGATAAAAATTTAAAATCCAATGTGATACGTACGTGTACGCTCCGTACAAATGACCTTCATTATCAAGTATGCAAAGTTGTAGAAAGATGTAATGAGTTATGGTTGCAGGACAAAGAGCGCGCCAAACATTATACATGGTTAGAAAGTTTTAAAACCAGGATTTGGGGTGAATTACACAAATATTAAGTTTAATGATTTCAAGTTTGACTTTGTAGCAGAGCACTTAGCTTTTACCCCAAAAATTATTCTTTACCAATTCATCTAGAGCATAATGCACACTAAATTAAAAGAGTATAATTATATTGTCTTACAACTGTGATTTTATATATTTTTAAAAGCTTTATATTGCACTTGAAATTTGTAAAATTTGCATTTTAGCAAATTTTTAAATCTGCTTCAACTTGCTTATTTTCGCATTGAAATAAAATTTTAAAGACTTTTACTTTTTCTTTATAACATTATATAACACACAATTAATGCAAAAATGGTTTCCTTTAGAAGGGCCGACTGACACCACAGATATTTGAAAATTTTGGAAATTGTCACAGAAGTGGAAATATAGGGCTCTTCAGTAATACTTCATCAAATTGACATTAAAAAAAAAGGTTTTTCAGGATTTTTGATTTTGTAAAAAGTTCAAAATTGACCATATTCTTGGATTGATCCTGGTTGATTGACATAAAATATTGGTACCGGGTAATCAACGACTGTGGGGCTGTCCGTGTACGCTTTATTGACTTAAGTTATCTAGGGCGACGGTCGTTCGCCCGCAGCCAAGCGCACGCGACTGCTAGAAGGCGATGACTAACTCGACCCTGTTTACTCCTATCCGAGTTGTTTTTTCAGCTATCTGCACACGCCATGACCCACCAAAAAAAAAAAAATCAGACCGATTCGATAACCCGTTCTGTGTTAAAAAAAAGTGCCTTAAATAGTTGAAAACCTTCCGGCTGGCTGGCTGGCTAGCTGGGTGGGGAATTCTGACGGAGAGGGATATAAGAGCCTACAGAGAAAACGGTACATCTTAGAAATATGAAACTTGGACCATACTTAGATGTACCTCAGACTCATATACTTTTGCTTTCAAAACCAAAATCGGGTAACAGGGACCGGAGAAAATCAAAATTTTGGATAATAATCAAAACACGTAATTACTAAGTGGTGGTAATTTGTAAAACTAGAATTTAAAAATGCTCTTAACCATTATTAATTTTTATTTACCTAAATATTCATGCAATTTTCGTAACAAGACGACATTAACCATAGCAAATTTAATCAAATGCATTGTATATTGCCAACTACAGATTGTAAACAAAAACAAAATATGGTATAGCTTTTGTTTCTAGACAATCTGTTTTGAAAGGCACTGTATCCAGTGCTTGCTTCATGTATCATGACAAATTTCGTTATTTGCTTCACCCGAAATATTGATAAATAGTTACGTTTTAGAAAGTGAATCAAAATCCGTCTAAGCCCTACATCCGAGCAATTTAGATGGAAAATTACATTTAAAATTTTGAATGATGAATGAATGAAATTTGAATGATCTTTCACAAGTATTTTACGCCTTTATATGAAACAAACAACAAAAAGATGTGATATCCCCCCCAAATACAAAAATTTGTAAAAAAAAAAAAAAAAAAAACGGCAGCCAAGCTCTCCTTCAAAAGTCTTCGGCTGTGAATGCTGTGAGATATAGAAGTTGAGCCAAGCATTGCATTCTTTCTCCCTACAGTTTCGCATTGAAAAGAAGTAAGATCATTACGCCTGTTGACGAGCGCCAAGCCAACCATTTTCGTGGTAAAAAAGTAAAAATTTTAAACTCAAAATCATAAAAAAAAATTACTTGGCCATTGACTTTTTCGAGATCTCGTAATGAACCAAATTCAATGTAATCCTGTCAAATAAGAATTTTGGAGGAAAAAATTGCGATGTCGCTGAATTTTTGCAGAGACCTTCCTTAAAGGATACTTATCAAACATACTAAAACTCCCCTACAATCAGACTGGAGCTTCGGCCGCCATATTGGAAAATGGCGGCCAAAATGTGTTTGTTAACAAATATCTCCAAATTGGTTTGAGATAGACAAAATATATCAATGGCAAAAATATTCCCCATTTAATTCCCTACAAAACATGTGTCTTCTATAGTTTTGGTAGGGGCAAAGGTTACGTCACAAAATCGTGGTTTATATGTTGCTCATTGGAATACCAGCTTATTTCCAAATTTTTACGCCCAGCATCAAACAATGCCCGGTAAATCCGTAATAAATCGATTTAAATACAAAAGGACTTTTGTGCGGGGTTGATGAAAGCTTCCATTAGTATTAAAAAAATCCGGTCTGCGAAATCGAATTTTGCATTTACCCGGAATTTGGGTTTTACCATTGTTGGCATTTCCTCAAAAATGCCCGTTTTGACTGTCCATTATTAAGCAATAAATAGCATTGGGGGAAAAATTCTTTCTACGGACATTGAAATGACTTGAATAATGATCCGATTACAACCAAAGTTTAAATCCAATATGACTGCTAATTCCTAATATTCACAATATGAATACTGTTTTCGTGCTGTTTTTACACTCTTTTTGTAACACAATTCACTTTGATGTTGTGGATATTAGGAATTAGCAGCCATATTGGATTTAAACTTTGGTTGTAATCGGATCATTATTTGAGTCATTTCAATGTGCGTAGGAAGAATTTTTCCTCCAATGCTTTTTAGTGCTTAATAATGGACGGTCAAAAATGGCATTTTTGAGGAAATGCCAACAATTGAAAAACCCAAATTTCGGGTAAATGCAAAATTCAATTTCGCACACCTGATTTTTTTAAATACTAATGAAAGTTTTAACGAACCCCGTACAAAAGTCTTTTTGTATTTAAATCGATTTATTACGGATTTACCGGGCATTGTTTGATGCTGGGCGTGCAAATTTGGAAATAAGCTGGTACTCCAATGAGCAACACATAAACCACGATTTTGTGACGTAACCTTTGCCCCTACCAAAACTATAGTAAGACACCGGTTTTGTAGGGAATTAAATATGGAATATTTTTTCCATGAGATATTTTGTCTATCTCAAACAATTTGGAGATATTCGATAACAAAACACCTTTGGGCCGCCATTTTCCAATATGGCGGCTGAAGCTCCAGTCCGATTGTAGGGGAGTTTTAGTATGTTGATAAGTATTATATAAGGAAGGTCTCTGCAAAAATTCAGCAACATCGCAATTTTTTCCTCCAAACGTCAATATACGATCTTTTTTGACAGGATTAATGACCAAGTAATTTTTTTATGATTTTGAGTTTAAAATTTTTACTTTTTTTACCACGAAAAGGGTTGGCTTGGCGCTCGTCAACAGGCGAAATGATCTTACTTCTTTTCAATGCGAAACTAGGGAGGAAGAATGAAATGTTTGGCTCAACTTTTATATCTCACAGCATTCACAGCCGAAGACTTTTGAAGGAGAGCTTGGCTGCCGTTGTTGTTGTTTTTTTTTTTTACAAATTTTTGTATATTTTTTTTGTGGGGGGGGGGGGGATATATTATACGTCGGGTTCTTCCCGGCCGAGCTAATGGCTATTCGCCAACACTGTCAAGTGTCAACTTGTCATATTTTCTCAAGTTTTAAAATTCGATTTCAATATAACCTATTAGGCCTAATGTCATCATTTTATTGCTTATTTTTGTTTCACATAGGCCTAAATTGTAATAGTTAAGAGTAGTCGCTGAGGCTGAGGCGGTCGCGGCAACTTTAGCCGCTCAGCTTCTGTTTTTTTCTGGTAAATGGTTTATAACACCGTCATCAAATTTTACACTAACGTAATAAATCTATGATAGGGACCCATATTATATATATCCAGTAGTGAAATCACCGTAATTTTTTCCATTTTGGTCGACTTCGGGAATTTATTCCAAGTGTACAACTACTACTTTAATCATATTCATGCAAAATTTGGTAATTATATTACATGATATTACCAACCGTTCAGCAGAAATCATCAACACCTGAGTGCGCGTATTTTAGAACCGCACCAATCTAAAATGACCCTCGTGTCTATGTACACAAATACACACTCTTAACAGCCTAAAATACACCACTTCTTGGTAATCAGCATGTTTTAAAAAAAGCCCAAATTACAAAAACACAACTTCGTGGATTTACAGAAAACGTAGTCTTCGTCAACAAATTGCCAATATTTTATTTACCCAAAGTCTCCAAGGTCACGAACATAAAGTTCTTTTGCAGCCTGCATGTTGAAAATGTTCAGTTTTGCCGATGGAACCTAACTAAAAATAACCAAGCTTGGCAATTTTTTTAATGTCAGGGTTGACCCAATATTTTTTCGGTTACTCTGTAAATTCATAACTAAAATCAGCGTGCATGAGATATATTTTTTAGTTTAGCGGGTAAATACCCCTTAATTTCTGTATTTTTTCATAAAAATTTACGCCTTTTTCAGACGACCATGCAATAATATGCTCTCTTTAATAAGTCTATTAATAATTTTGGTGGGGATTAAACCTGTTTTAGGGTGCAATGTATGCCCCTCTTCACGTGAACTAGGAATGTTGCGGATAGGACAATTGTTAAGGGAAGTCTGATTGCTGTAAGAGGAAGGGTCTCGACGGGATTTGAACCTGGAACCTCCCGATTCAAAGTCGCGCGCATAGCGCTCGAGGCAACACTATCGGTTGTTCTTATGGAGTATGTCCAAGGGCTATTGTAGTAAGACTGGCAACGGTTTGCGAGTGTAATCGCGACGACGCTCCTACGCCCACTCCGCTCTCGGTCAGTGCAATTTCTACGCGTGCATTCTCTAGTGCGCTCCTCAACTACCACTATCTAGGTCATGTTGTGACGTCAGATCAAATAATTACACCTTTCTACTCCGCACTCTCTCGTCGAGTCAACTGGGAGAGAGTGCGGCCAACAGCCTCTCGAGCGGTTTAGCAGTGATTTCAATATTCTCTGAGAAAACACGAAGATGGTGCTGATATGTTGCCATACTTCGAACCTCCGTAGAATGTCTCGGTCGGCCATGGAGGTTGGCTCGGCGTACGAGCTATGGGCCGCCTAACTCGGACCGTGTGCTAGTGGGCTAATTTATTGCAATTTATTTGCCGTGAGTGAAATTGGATTCTCAAGTGAACAGTGTTTAGAATAAGTGCGTGTGGTGAAGTTTTAATCATGGGTGGATTTACTGGGATTAACCGAGTTCGTCAGCCCGCCGGTAAGTTTAACACATTACAAATTTCAAATATCTCGTATTTTATTCCGTATAGTTAATTTCATAGGAGATGACCAGTGGCTAATTTCTAAAATAAGAAGTGGGCGGACGATCAACGTTTCTTTAGGGGGGGGGGGGGGGGGGGGGGGGGACTGTTTAAATTAGGTATCAATTGTGTTTAATGTAAAATGTGAAAACACTACTAGCTTCCGATTAAATTCGTGCTTTATTAGTGCACATTATAGAAGTATATTACAACTTTGTATTGATTTTTCTTTTCAATGATTAAACTTAAGCAAGACTTTTTCAAAAAGTTAGTGGGTGGACGCGTCCGCTGTCAAATTTACCACTGTCTAGAACGATTTTACCCTTGTGTCCATATTTAACTACGTAAGATTTCTAAAAATTATCATCTTTGTTATAGTTATTGATGTATAACTATAATTAAAGATAAAGAAAGCATTAACAAAACAAAACGAATTTGGCATTGCTCTCAATAATATATTATATGTATTCATTATTCTACATATTTTCTGCTTGTAGTCTAATATTATTAATTTATTTTGTGCCAATCTGTATTTTTTTATGTCCGTAAAAGTGGGCTGCAATACACAGTAACAACTAGGCAACCTTTGAAATGGTTATGTATTGTAGAGTATCTGAACCGAGACGAGAAACGTGGAATGCTTAATTAAAAATACAGCCCTTGAGAGTGAATAGGTTTGTTCGTTCGCCCTACCACAGTAATTATTATTGTTGTAATAATAACTAGGTGTTAAAACACCTACGGGAAATAGGGGTGATTTAAAAAATTCACAACGGAATATTATTTAATACCATAAAGTCAATAGCTATGTCGTTAAGGCGGGCTTTTATAAAAATAAAATTGCTAACACTAGGAAAACGCTAAAGTCCCGCCGCGTTGATGGATGAGCTTTTTTAAGTTTTTAGTTTGCGTGGGATATCTTTACTTTTGCAAGTGCTTTGTTTTGCTGCCTACGCATTGTAGGTGATTGTTGTCAAGTTTCTATTGTTTCTTGTCAATTGGTATTATTTATCGTAAAAAACTTATATTAAAAGCTTTATTTCTTTGGATTCTGGCTAACTTTTTCAACTTTTTTTTTCATAAGGTACTACAAACCTTAACCTTAATGTCCATGTATAATATGAACGTTCTAGCCCCGCCCGTTTGGTCAGAATCGGCCCAAATGGCACGAAAATATCGCACAAAAAATCAAAAAACTTATATTAAAAGCTTTATTTCTATGGATTCTGGCTAACTTTTTCAACTTTTTCTTTCTAAAAGCAATACATCACCATAACCTTAATGTCCATGTGAAATATGAACGTTGTAGCCCCACCCGTTTGGGCAGAATCGGCCCAAATGTCACGAAAATATCGCGCTAAAAATCGGAAAAAATCGTGAAAGTACGGTATTCATGAGAAATATTTCTTCGATTGTACCCAAAAACAATACACCTCTAAGTTCAGAGATTTCGAAGGTCCCCTCAAAGTTTCATCAAGATCGCATATGCCGTTTGACCGGTAGAGAGCGAACAAACAGACAAAAAAAAAAAAATAAATAAATAAATAAATAGGCTAAATAAATAATAAAAAAAAAACCGGAGCTAAATTTTTTGGGGGGTCAGTGAAATTGAAGTCTTCGCTTCGCTCATCCAATAATATAAATATTATACCCAGTAATAACAAATTATGTTAAAATAACGTCTAATATTTTATTATTACTAGAAGGAAGGTAAAATAGTCGTAACCTGTAGGCCCCTACAGAAAAACGAAAGTTTACGATAGTAGTGTGAAAAGTGTGGACAGTCGAAGAAACATAAGAATGATGAACGTTATAGTCCTTTACAAGGTTTGCAAATGAGATATATTGACTGCTTGAAATGTTGAGATTGGGAGAAAAAATATAGGCCTAATACAAAAATGCACGTTTATATATAGTCGACGCCAATTTTCAGACATCATTGTTGTCAACCTGTCTGCAAACAACTTATTAATATTTCATTTCTTAATGTATTAAATGAACAATTTCACCTACGGGAATGGTTACTGACTAACCAAATCGATAAATAAACAGCTTTTTGTTATTCCTGACGTGCTCTTGGTTAGCTGCTTAATATTCTATCCGTCTTGCTGTGTCTATATTGAATATATTTAGTAATTTATTTTATTCTTGCATTAGCCAAGTAAAACTGATCCTTTTCCCCCTCTCCCACACATTGCTGCAAATACCTTTTTATGTCATCAGCTTTGTTTACGCCAAGGACTCGCGGACAACGAAGCATATTACAGGAGATGCGCTTTAGGGCGTAGTTTGATATTCCAAGCAGTCTGTCGTTCTGGGAGGAACAAACGCTTGCGTGTTGATTTGGGTGTTGACTAATAAATTACCGACAACTAGGAACATCGTGATTATAGGTTCGTGTGGTAGATAATAGGTAATAACGTTTACCGTATAGGTCAACTTGTACTTTAGGATGTCGGAGCGGTGGTATGGCGGAAGGGAATGTGTTAAGCGAGGTCGAGTCCTAATAAACAATAATTTAAACTAGGAAAACGCTAAAGTCCCGCCGCGTTGATGGATGAGCTTTTTAAAGTTTTAAGTTTGCTTGGGATATCTTTACTTTTGCAAGTGCTTTGTTTTGCTGCCTACGCATTGTAGGTGAATGTTGTCAAGTTTCTTTTGTTTCTTGTCAATTGGTATTATTTATCGTAAAAAACTTACATTAAAAGCTTTATTTCTATGGATTCTGGCTAACTTTTTCAACTTTTTCTTTCGAAAGGTACTACATCACCATAACCTTAATGTCCATGTATAATATGAACGTTGTAGCCCCACCCGTTTGGTCAGAATTGGCCCAAATGGCACGAAAATATCACACACAAAATAAAAAAACTTATATTAAAAGCTTTATTTCTATAGATTCTGGCTAACTTTTTCAACTTTTTCTTTCAGAAAGCAATACATCATCATTACCTTAATGTCTATGTGAAATATGAACGTTGTAGCCCCACCCGTTTGGTCAAAATCGGCCCAAATGTCACGAAAATATCGCACTAAAAATCGAAAAAAATCGTAAAAGTACGATATTCATGAGAAATATTTCTTCGATTGTACCCAAAAATGTAGCAAGTCTAAGTTCAGAGAAAACGAAGGTCGTGTCAAATTTTCATCAAGATCGCATATGCCGTTTGCCCGGTAGAGAGCGAACAAACAGACGGAAAAAAAAAAAAAAAAAAAAAAACACCCGAGCTAAATTTTTTGGGGGGTTGGTGAAATTGAAGTCTTCGCTTCGCTCATCCAATAATACTTTTACGTTTACAGTTCGAGCTGGTCAGGTCTGGGTTGGCAAACAAACAGGCTCTAGCTTGGGGGTCTCGGGATTCTACTATAGTGTAAATTTTAACTAAAATTAGTGATTTTAGTATTTTAATTAAATCAATTTACTAGGTCTGGTATTATTATTAAGAATTTGAGGAAGAATTTGTATTTAATTAATTATAAGCCGTTCGGAACGCAGTATACCGAACTCTAAAGGACGTAGTTGGTTCAAAGCCTATATAAGCTACGGACATCTGTAGGTGAAATGGTTGTCTTTCATACTAGAATACAATATGATGTTCAACGTGTACTACTATCACAATTTTAATTATCATGCTTTGGTGTAATGACGCTCACTGAAAATCAGTTATATGACTCAGTGGGTAGACTCTAAATATATATATATTATTTTTTTTTAGAAAAATTACGAAATACCGGCCAATTATTATTACACGTGCATGATATACTTTTATTATGCTACTTTCTGTGATTTGTATTATGATGCAGACATACATTCATCATTGCCAATGGTTAATTATGGCAAACAATGTACAAACTTCAAAACCGTACATGAAACTACAATATTATCTTTGCCCCAAAGATATTATTGTACGAACAAACTGAAATCTTTTTTCTTTTGCAACATATGCAATATGTTTTATTGTGTGCCAAAAAATGCTTGTGTTGATTTTTTGCGAATTCACGTCACAGATACATATTTTAAAATTCTGACTATTTCATGACACAGGAAATGCTTTGACGGATATGTGCTTAACGCGGGGTGTTTTGCGCTCGTGAAATAAATTAGCCGTATAATATTGGGCAAAGAATGTTCTATACTCAATGGTAAAAAACCAATTATAACCGAAGACATCATCAAACGCCGTTCAAATCAAAACAATGTCAAACCTTTTCTTGATTTGGTTAGTCGGGAAACACTCCCGTATAGGTGGAATTGTTAGTATTTATTAAATTCAGCATTAACTTTTACCTATTAAAAAAATAATAATAATATGAGAGACTCGGGTTTCGAACCCAGATCGGGATGGATTTTTTTACTTCTGTATTATCAAATATCAATATCAAACCAATTACCAAATTACATATTAAAGAGGTAGTATAAACAAAATAATTGCAACAGATTCGTGTATTTCATATTTGTAAGTGTAATATGAATATGAATGCACCTGGATACAACAATATAAATATGAATATGAATGAATTAAGGAATTTAACCAAAACCAAAACTTAAACTCTTCTCTGACACGATAGCCGAGATGATGAGTATAGACCATTAAAGAATTTTGAATAAAGATAGAACAATGTCGAATCAACTGCTGTCTAATCTATACGTCATGGCAGGTGAAAGGCAGGTTCTGAAAGGCAGGTGTCTATTGATTAGAGTGCTGTGCGAATGTTCTGAATCTGCTCTTGAAACAAAGAAATATATGTACATGCTACTTGGAACTATACACGAAGACGCAGCTGAAGCCGTTAGCATCACATGTTGATTCTTGAGGACGCTAATTCAATTCCCATCCCCTGAAACTTATTCTACGAGTAGAGACTTGAATAATAATGCACTATTCACACCTTTATTCAATTATTTTTTAAAGGTCAAATTGTACCCTCAATCCCGCAAATAACAAGAAACTTGAAAGGCAGGTTCTGAAGGGCAGGTGTCTATTGATTAGAGTGCTGTGCGAATGTTTTGAATCTGCTCTTGAAACAAAGAAATATATCTAGGTGCCCGTTAGGGCGCCGCAGCCAAGCCGCGGTGCGCTACACACTCAAGCACCTTATACACCAAGCAGAGTTGGGGTGATTTCGAGGTGTTACCCAGCCGTCATGTAACGTGATGTGAACTTGAAAACTATCACAATCGAGGGGATTTAGGTATCTGACAACACATGCCAAATTTTATTGGGGTACGATTATTCCTTCTTGGTGAAAAAATGGCTTGAAACATGCTCAAAATCACTTTAAGGATGTTAGCTACTGCCTACTACTGCCTACTACTGCCTACTACTGCTAACATCTAATACGTCGGCCCGCGATTCTGACCAGACGGGTGGGACTACAATGTTCATATTTTACATGGACATTAAGGTTATAGAAATATAGTCTCTTTTGAAAAAAAAAGTTGAAAAAGTTTGTTGGAAGGCTTCCAAATAAAGGTTTTAAAATAAGCCTTAAACACTTGGCATACAATCAACAAGTAACCATAGTTACTTGACACTTGTTGACGGTACAAGCAGAGTTAGGCGGGAAAGTGCGATACGTAAACAAATGGCGGACATTAAAAATTTTTCTTCTTTGTGTGGAACGAGAAAAGGTGTCATTATACTCTCATAAAACAAATCAGGAACCGTCCCTGGCCTAGGCCCAGAAGTAGAAAATTATTTATAATACAACAGTGTAGGTCTAAAGTTCCATTAGGCTAAAGGACTAGATAAATAAATACTTACATTACATGTTTGACAAGCCTAGCCAACCCTAGACCAGCACAACCAATTGTTCTGACAAACTTCCCGCACAAATAACTAGTTTTGATTACTAAAAGCCTAATTCAGATAACCAATAGTATGATTGTCCACCTAGGATTTACAAAAATGTTCGGAAATAATACACATATTCTTTTCTTTTTAGCCATATTTATAGTCATGATCAAAGTCAGCTTGCTGCTACACACAATGTCAAAGCGAGGTGTCGAATTTTAGCGTGCTCATCTGTTTGTTTACATAATTGCAACAATCAAATCATTTCATGCAACTCGTCTTTCGATTGGCCCGCGTTTATGAAGGCACTGCCATCTAGAATAAATATAGAACGTTTTCGAGCTCTTTGGTACGCAAATCTTTTTAAAGTGTCTGGATTTCGTGAACCGTACCCCACGTGAATAACAGCAATACTCTTTCAACTCACAACCCATGACGTTTTCTACGATACCGTTCAAGAATACCAATTTCTTCGAAAACGAAAACGACTTCGTTTTCAAATTGCGTTTTCAACTCATCTCCCACGAACTCAAGAATTGGGGTCCAGTCCTTTTACCGTCGTTATACCATGGTTATATCACCTATACCCAGGATGTACATGAATCCGGGTCTAGATATTTTACATCCTATTGTCTATTGTTATTGCTAATACCATAGAAATTAAATCAACTTTGATAAAATTATTATATTTCAACAAATAATTTTACAATGGAACTTGAAAAAGTAATGAGATCACACACATAACAAAAACTTGTAGAAATACAGCCAAACCTTACACACTCAAAAGAAATGAGATCTTAAAAAAGGGCCAAGCTCATCTGCCCTTCCACATTTGCGCATTCTTAATTCATAAACGTACAGTGTCCCATAACAGCATCCTCGAAAAGCTTGGCAAAATAAAATTTGCATGTTATAACGTTTAAATTAATTAGAAAAAAGAACTTGGTTGAACTATTACGTTTAAATTAATAATCGCAAATTCTATTTTACCAAGCTTTTCGAGGATGCTGTTATGGGACACTGTACGTTTATGAATTAAGAATGCGCAAATGTGGAAGGGCAGATGAGCTTGGCCCTTTTTTAAGATCTCATTTCTTTTGAGTGTGTAAGGTTTGGCTGAATTTCTACAAGTTTTTGTTATGTGTGTTACATGCTACTTGGAACTTTAATACACCACGACGCAGCTGAAGCAGTTAGCATCACATGTTGATTCTTGAGGACGCTAATTCAATTCCCATCCCCTGAAACTTATTGTACGAGTAGAGACTTGAATAATAATGCACTATTCACACCTTAATTTAACTATTTTTTAAAAGTCTAATTGTACCCTTAACCCACAAATAACAAGAAACTTGTAAAAATAGAGCAAAACCTTACACAACGAAAAGCATTGAGATCTAAATGAATGGCCAAGCTTATATGTATACCTTCTACCTTTTCGCACTCTTAGTACATAAATTCACAATGCCAAGTGACTGTATCTTTACAAAGCTAGGCAAAAAATATTTGCAACTATTATTTTAATGTAAAAGTTCGTAAAAATTTATTTTTCTCAAATATTTCCAACAAATAAAATGAAATAAACAAACTGAACTGATAAGACGATCCACTCAAACGAATGTTACGAGGTTTGCCAAAAATCAGAACAGCAAATCAAGGAATAATCAAACTTTCGCTAAAGAAAACACTGGATTCAATCTTCATTCTTCTATTCAAATCTTGAAAACTATTTGCTTCTAAAAATCTTGTCTAATATTAGATACATGATTATTTATGATTGTACGAGTCAACAAAAAGTGATTACAGCAATGATGCAATGATTTAACTCTAGATGCGCTCCGCCAGTGGACAGCAACCAGACTATCTAGGCAGTAACCATAGAACATTAGTTTAAAATTATCATAACGATTAATCATTTATCATAACAATGCATAATTAAAACAATAATGAATTACCAAAGAGATAGCGAAACTAAAAAGAAGTAGAAAGTATAGAGAAATCAGTGTTACACAAAGGCAACAAACTGGCAAAATATTATTAAAATCAATTCCTCTTTCATTCAGAATCAATCGTGTATGGAATTTTTTGGGCTCAACACAAGAAATTTAGATAATTTAATTTTAAAATAACGCGATCGTGCCGTACGATCTTCCCATGTCTGAAGGTTTTAATACTTGCATGCTGTATTGTTTTTTAACTGGTGACTTCTTTAGATTTTAGTACAGTTCTACCTTTGGGTTAACACAAAGTTTCTACACTATTTTAGATTCACATTGCTGAATAGAGAAATGAAATGTTATTAATATTCTCTTTATATTAATTTATAACTGCTTTAGGTAATAAATTTTAGATTGCATTTTAGTTTATACATTGGCGAGGGGTTGACGACTAAAAATCTATCACTAAAATCTGAAACTGACTAAATACAAATTTAAAAAAAAAACATCAAAACCCCCAAAAATCACCAAAAATCGCAAAATAAATCGCAAAAATCAGATAAGATGAACTCATAAAAATCATAAAAAAATTCGTTAAAAAACAACAAAAATAACCGAAATTTAATTAAATCACCGAAATCCCCATTACCGAAATTAAACAAAATCATACTTTAAAAAACAAATTTGCAAAAATCACAAAAATCAGAAAATCAGAAACAATTAATACAAATCACGAAATGGAAAAAATCAAATATGATGATATCAAAATAAAAAATCAGTGTACACTAAAATGCCGAGTTGTCAACTCCTCGTACATTTGTTTGTTGTGCATTATGTGTAAGTTTATTAATGTGTTAATAACGTATAGTAAATAGTGTTAAGACACTTTTGTGTTATGGGACTATATGCCCTTTTATTCTTGTCACCATCAATATGCTCTGTGTATGGTCTAATAACTGTACGTTACAAATTGAAAATAAATAACAAATAAACAAAATATTTTGTCAGAAAAAATGCAACACTCTTTTTACTAAACTCATTAATGCATCACACAATAATATGTAACACGTTTAAAAACTAACATTCATGTTCCCCCACAGCCCACACAGCACGTCTCTCTATGCAAAGGGTAATTTTACATCTGCCTGCCAATTAACAATAAACTATTCAAAGAAATTTGAAACCTCCGGTCCTTTCCAAGTTTTATATCTAAACTCAAATAAGATTTATTAACTAAATGCAATTCCAATCAAGATTTTTTTCTGATGGTGCCGATAATAACTATATCCCGCCCCACCCTTTTTTGTTGACCTTGTACACGTAATATTTTATATTGTAGGTCCTACCATTAATTAATATTGTAAAGTTAATAATGTAGAAATAATCTGAATCTTGCAATATGTACATTGGAATTGAATTTCTATAGCGATCAATAATTTGAAAAATACTACTTTGTATCTAAATTCATATTACATACATATTCATAATGTGTCATAATGATAATTTATGTTTTGTGTAATAACTCATTTATAATTAAATAACATTTTTCAAAAGATTGACCACAAGAAATAAGTTTTCTATCTTTGACTCTCTCATGCGATAAACAGCATGTGTAGTGTAGTGTATACTTCAACGTGAACGTCAGTATTTCTTTTATTGTCTTTGTGTAAATTTTTATTTTTATTTTTGCGTTTTGTATTTGTGCATTTCAGCTGCTTTTATGCGTATAAACTAGGAAGCTTCGCAAACGCTTTTTTAGTCGCGTTGATGGATGAGCTTTTTTAAGTTTTTAGTTTGCGTGGGATATCTTTACTTTTGCAAGTGCTTTGCTTTGCTGCCTACGCATTGTAGGTGATTGTTGTCAAGTTTCTATTGTTACTTGTCAATTATTATTATTTACCGTAAAAATACTCGTACTAAAACCTTATTTCTATGGATTCTGGGTAACTTTTTCAACTTTTTCTTTCAAAAGGTACTACATCACCATAACCTTAATGTCCATGTGAAATATGAACGTTGTAGCCCTACCCGTTTGGTCAGAATCGGACCAAATGTCACGAAAATATCGCACTAAAAATCGGAAAAAATCGTAAAAGTACGATATTCATGAGAAATATTTCTTCGATTGTACCAAAAAACAATACACCTCTAAGTTCGGAGATTTCGAAGGTCTCCTCCAATTTTCATCATGATCGGATATGCCGTTTGCCTGGTAATTAGCTAACAAACAGACAGAAAAACAAACAAAAAAAAACACCCGAGCTAAATTTTTTGGGGGTCAGTGAAATTGAAGTCTTCGCTTCGCTCATCCAACTATACAGAATGGCCATCCACCACAGTGATCCTGTCCCATCCTTTAATATTAATAAAACAATGAACATGAATGTAATAAAAGCACGAGATGAGTGATAAATGTTGACTGATGAAATGATGATACGGTTGATAATGATGGTTATAATGAAATGCTGAGCTCCAATGAATGAAGCTTAGCTGGTAACAAACATACTCAACAATACGCGGCTAGAACGAGGCCGCGCTCACACGTGATATTGCGGCAGCATCCGTCATGCCTTCCTCGCGCCCGACTCTGAGGAAGATGGCGTATTTGCTGCCGAAATATCACGCAGATGGGCGAGTTTATTGCGTCGTGTTTTAACAGTGTGAAATGCAAGAAGACACATCGATGTGATGAGGAATACTATCAAGACTTATTGCATGTGAAAATACTAGCGATAATACGTGGGATTGCTTGATACAACAATTAGTTTGCGGTGGTAAACCTTCCCAGGTTGCAATGCATGCCCGGCGTTCTACAATAATTGAACCAGTGTAATTTGTTACACGCTTTATAATAATAATAATAATAATAATAATAATAATAATAATAATAATAATATAATAATAATAATAATAATAACAATAATAATAATAATAATAATAATAATGTCTTTATTTCTCTTGAAGAAAAAGGCGAATTTTTGCTGCTGGTGACTATAACTAGGACGCATCGCGAACGCTTTTTCCAGTCGCGTTGATGGATGAGCTGTTTTGGTTGACTTTTTCTGTCCAATGATTACTACGTTTTTATTATGCGTGGATTCTAATTACTCTTTCAAGTTCTATTGCAATTTTTTTTTGTTTAAATTGGTATAATTTTTTAAAGTAGTATTAATTGCTATGGTAATATCAATTAACAATGAGTATGTAAAATTTGTCAACCTTCAGTTTGAAAAAGACTTTTGAATAAAAGTCAAAATATCACCAATAAAATTAATTTTGCTAAAAAGCAGAGTTATGTCCAATCCACACTTATTTAAAGAGTATGTAAAACATCTCGAGACTCAAAGACTTGCTTTTTGTACGCATACGTGATTATTGTCAAGTTTATGGTTACTTGTTATTTATGCACCTGTAAAAGGTATTTCTACTACTAATGGCTGACTTTTTCAACCTTTTCTTTCAAAAAACACTACTGTCATTCAAATGCCCAGAAAATATTTTTCGTGGTACCCCCCCCGTTTTTTTTGAAAAAAAAAAAAAAAAAAATTCACAAAAAAAAAAAAAAAACAAAAAAACAAAAAAAATTTTTCTTAATTTGTATGTCCCCAAAACAACTTACCAGATCTGAGTTCAGATATTTCAAAGGTCCCCTCCAATTTTCATCAAGATCGCATTTGCCGTTTGTCCGGTAAAGAGCGAACAAATAGAGAAAAAAAAACACCCGATCTATTTTTCTCAGGGTAAGTGAGATTGAAGTCTTCGCTTCGCTCATCCAACTAGGTACATCGGAGTAAGTATAATTTTGAAGGGATGTCCGACTGTCCGAGGGATGTTTATAAGAACTCAATCTCTTGAATTCGCCTCAACGACTTAGGGAAACCTTGGGGAAAAACTTCAATCAGCTTTGCCGGCCTGAGGGAAATTTTTTTTTTTTTGAAAGGGGCCTCCCGAACCCGAGTGTCGCGTTTTAACTTGAGCCGACACTACCTTTTTATTGATGTGTAAAAGTTAGTGGTGAAATTTTTTTTATTTTGGTTGTGTGGCTCGTTGTCTTGTGGTTAGCGTATCGTTTCCCCTTGAAAGGTCCAGGGTCGTTCCCGCAAAAGTCAGAAGTTTTTTAACTTCTGTTTTGGGACTTAAGTCCACCCATTTCTTGTTTTTAGGAGTTTGAAAACGGTGTTTTTGGAGCCGTCCTGGGCAAGAAGCCATAATAAATTCAGAGTTGTGCTGAATGGGCCTTTTTGATTCTGGCGTTGTTTCGGGGGTGTTCGCACGTCCATACCACTGTTGCTAATTTCCTATTAAAAATATCGATCTTTGGTTGGTTATCACCACTCGTCGATTGCGTTGGGGCCTACGGGGGTTTGGCTTGGGTCGCTTTGTTTTAAAAGCCCCCACTGAAAATCAGTTATATAACTGAGTGGGTAGACTCTAAATAAAATTTATTTATTTTATTTATTTTATTTATTTTTATATCTCCCCGGTTAAAATGTCCTATATCGTGATATTGATTGATAGCAATTGTTTTAAAATTTTACCCCAAATGGAGCTTAAACACAAGACCTTCGGCAAACTCATTGTGCACGACTATGAAGTAAGAAATCTTACTGAATATGGGAATTGTGCGTTCGCACTTTTCTAACTGAGCAATTTTTCTATTGAACAACATTTTTTGGCATGCTCAGAAACCTGATACTAACCCTTTGTAGATTACTCCTTTTTTCTATTTCTCTATCTTTTTTTTTTATATTTTTGGCCTCGTTTGTTTACACAACATTTAAAAAACTCGTCAAAAATTTGCAATTTTAATAGACTTTAATGATTCGCAAGAAACAAGCTGTGACTTAAATTTTAAAAAGGGCTATGCACGAGAAATATGTATTGGGTTATCTGTTGTAGGGTGAAAACAGTACAAGGAAATGTTGATTTTCCTTCCTCTAATCCGAAATGTACGAAAATTTAATTATTATCAATGGTAATTTTTAATTTTTTCCTTTTCTAGACCTACTCCAGATCGTAACAACGTTAAGTTTAAGGAAGAAAAAACGAACTTGAGAAATTTAAAATAGTGAATTATTAAAAAATTAATAACAAAATAAAAAAATAAATTAAAATACAAATCGTTGGTATATGATAAAATGTGACAAAGAGAGATGTTTTTGTCTGTCGATGTCTTTGGCGATCCGACACTATCTCTCATACTAGTACTTTAGTGCATGAGAAATGTTGGGTGAATGTTTGCGGTGAAATCTCGGATCTCTCCTACAAAGCAAAGTCCGTGCGCGCGTGCGCGCTGTGATTTACATTATTTCTTATTTTATACAATAATTCTTTCGGATGACATTTTGTTGTGTGTCGGTAAATATGTAGGCCGCCTATGTATGCAATGAAACTCGGACGCTATCCGTTTCTCCGTTTCACTTTCACATACCTCGCAGCTACCATGCGGCGTGGCCTTTGCGTGGCTCTGCACAGCGGGTCAGCTTGAAGGCTGAACTTCGGGCACATCTTAGTCCTACTGCACAGAGAAGAGCTTGAAGGCGCGGCTGAGTTTGGGCACTCTTAGTCCTATGCCGAGAAGAGCTTTAAGGCGAGCTTAGGCCATCTTTGCTTGGGGCCTGGCAAAAAGAAGTTGAAGGTGAACTTCAGGCCACACCTTGTCCCCCCACGCATAGAGAAGAGCTTTTAAGGCTTTCTGGCTGAGCTCGGGCACATCTTAGTCCACCACAAGAGACTTGAACTGTGCGACTTGGGCAACTTGTCCCACTGACAAGAAAACTGAAAGGGTCTCTATTTGGGCCATCTTACCCCTGCACAGAGAAAAAGCTGAAGGTGCTGGCTGAGCTTCGGGGCACCCCTTTGGGCCTACGCAAGAGAAGAGCTTGAAGGCTGCTGGCTGAGCTTCGGGCAATCAGCCTACTGAAAAGGAAGGCTTCTTTTTGGCTGAGCTGGGCAAATTTTTCCCAGCCAGAGAAAAGCTTTAAGGCTGCTGGCGAGTTCGGGCACATCTTGGGCCTACTGCAACAGAGAAAGCTTTAAGGGCTGCTGGCGGCTTCGAGACATTTTCCCTACTCACAGAGAAGAGCTTGAAGGTGCTGGCTGAGCTTTTGAGCACACCCCTTGGTCCTACTGACAGAAGAAGAGTTGAAGGGCCCTGCTGGCTTCCGGGGGGCACCTTAGTCCTACTGCACAGAGAAGAGCTTGAAGGCTGCTGGCTTTACTTCGAGCACATTTTTTTGTTCGCACAGAGAAGAGCTTGAAGGCTTTGCTGGCTTCAGCCCCCCTTGGCTACTACAAAAAACTTAACTCTGGCTACTTTGACCACTTTAAACCATGACCGAGAAGACTTAAAGGCTGCTTTGCGAGCTTCGGGCACATCTTAGTCCTACTGCACAGAGAAGAGCTTGAAGGCTGCTGGCTGAGCTTCAGCACACCTGGTCCTAGCACGAGAAAGGCTTGAAGGCTGCTTTTGGGTGAGCTTCGGCACATCTTTATCTACTGCACAGAGAAGGCTTTAAGGGTGCTGGGTGAGCTTCGGGACTCTTAGTCCACGCCAGAGAAGACTTTAAGGTTTACTTCGAGCCCCCTTTTTCCTAGCCAAAAAGTTGAAGGGTCTCCGAGCCCCCTTTCCCCAACCTTAGTCCTACTGCACAGAGAAAAGGTTGGGCTGCTGGTGAGCTTCGGGCCTCTTATCCTACTGCCGAGGGCCCTAAGGCTGCTGGCTAGCTTCGGGCCTCTTGTCCTCTTTTAAAGGATGAGCTTTTGAAGGCTGTGGCTAGCTTGGCACATTTGTCTACTGCCAGGGGGGCCTTGTAACTCTCTAGTTCGGGAAAATTAGCCTCTGACAAGATGGCAAACCCCTGTGGGGGAACTTCGGGCCCCTTTTGTTACTGAAGAGAAAAGGCTTTGAGTCGGGGTAGCTTTAGCAACTTTGCCCAAAATGCCAAAAGGAAAACTTAAAACCCTTGGTGAGTTGGGGGGACATTTAGTTCTGCAAGGAGAAGGAAAGGGTGCTTTTGACTTCGGCAATCTACCTATGCACGGGGTTGAAGGCTGGGTGCTGAGTTGGGCACACCTTGGTTTCCGAAAAGTTAAGGTCGGCTTTAGTTGGGTCTTATCCCACTAAAGGAAAGCTTTGAAAGGGTGGGCTGGGCTTCGGCACTCTTAGCCACTGCCAAGAAGAGCTTGGGCTTTTGGCTGAGCTTCGGGGGACTCTTCCCCTGCACAAGGAGCTTAAAGGCTCTGGTAGCCCCGGGCACTCGTCCAATCCAGAGAAGAGTTTTCCCCGGCTACTTCACCATTTAGCACGCAAGAGAAAGCTTGAAGGCTGCTGGCTAGTTGGGGCACATTGGGCCCCACTGCCGAGGAGCTTTGGCTCTGCGAGTTCGAGCACATCTTTTTCCTACTGCCAAGAAGGCTTTTTAAGGCTGCCCGCTGAAGTTTGGGAAATTTGTCCTACTGCCGGGAAAACTTGAAGGGTGTGGCTGGGTTCGGCCCTGTCCCCTCACCGAGAAGGTTGGGGCTGGCTGAGCTTGGCCCCCTTGTCCTACTGCCAAAAGGCTTACGTCTCTTTTGGGGCCTCTTTCCTTGCACAGAGAAGAGTTAAAGGCCCTGAGTTGAGCCCCCTGTCCAGAAAGGAAAATTAAGGGGTGTGTGGCTTTAAAGTCCACGCCAGAGAACCCTTCTTTCTTCAGCCCCTTTCCTACTGCCAGAGAAAGCTGAAGGTCGCCAGCCAACTTTTTCAAGAGAAAACTAAAGGGGCGGGGACTTCAGACAACCTAGTCCCACTCAAGAGGAAACTTGAAAGGGTGCGGCTGAGTTGGCAATTCCTCTGCAAGAGAATGCGAAGGGGTGTGGCGAGCTTCGGGCCACTTTGTCTAAGCACAAAAGCAAAGCGGGCGGCTTCAGCAAGGTCCTACCCCCAAGAAAGGCTTTAAGGGTGCTGGCAAAAAGGGGGCAACCTGGTCCTACCACAGGAAAGTGAAGCTCCGAGCCGACACAAGCCACGCCCCCAGAGAAAAGCTTTGAAAGGTGTGGTACTTCCGGGCCCACACCTTGGCCTCTCCAAGAAAACTGAAAGGCTGCTGCTAGCTTTGAGCAAACTTTTCCTACTCAAGAAAAGACCTTGAAGGGGGCTAAAAATTTGGCCAAACCCTTTCCCAAAATGACAGAAAACAAAAACTGCTCTGAGCTTGGGCCCCCTGTCCTAGCAGGGAAAAAAGCAAGGCCCCAGCTTCGGGGAACCTTTTCCCCCTTAAGAAAAGCTTAAGGGGGGGGCCAGCAAACCTTGGGGCCCCCCCCACAAAAAACAAGCCCCTAGCTTCAGAACCCGGCCAGCAAGAGAAAAGGGTAGGCTGCGGGGGAGCTTCGAGCCACCGGCCCCACGCAAAGAGAAAGCTTAACTGCGGCAGCCGGCCTCTTAAAATCCACCACAGGGGAAAGGCGAAGGTGCTGCTACTTCGGGCAACTTATCCCGCACAGGAAAGCCCCAAGGCCTGGCTAGCTCGGGCACTCTTAGCCCCGCCACAGAGAAGAGCTTAAGGCTGCTCTGGGTTCGAGCCACCTTGGTCCTACTGCACAGAGAAAAGCAAGGCTGCTGGGGCTTTCGGGCACAAACCTTTTCCTACGCACAGAGAGAGCTTGAAGGCTTCTGGTGAGCCTTTGGGGCCCCCCCCCTTGGCCCTACTCACAGGGAGAAGAGTTGAAGGCTTGGCAGCCGACACCCGGTCCCCACTGCACAGGAAGACTAAGGGCTGGCTGGCCCCGGCAAACCTTGGCCTACGCACAAAAGAAAGCTTGAAGGCTCTGGCTAGCCTTCACAACCTTGGTTCTGAAAAAGAGAAGAGCTAAGCTGCGGGCTGAGCTTCCCACCTTTTTCCCCTCTCCCCAAAGGAAGAGCTTTAACTGTGGGGGGAGCTTCAGCCAAACCTTTTATGCACAGAGAAAAAGGCCCTTTAAAGGGTGCGGCTGAGGGTTCGAGCACACCTTGGCCTCTGCACAGAGAAGAGCTTGAAGGCTTGGGTTGAGCTTGAGCACACCTTGGGCCCCATGGGGAAAAGAAAGGGTTGGAAGGTGCTGGCTAGTTGACCCCCAACCTTGGTCCTATTGCCCAAAGAAAGCTTGAAGGGGTGCTGGCTGAGCTTTTCGACACACCTTGGTCTACTGCACAGAGAGAGCTTGAAGGTTGGCTGAGCTTCGGCACACCTTGGGCCTACTGCACAGAGAAGAGCTGAAGGCTGCTGGGCTAGCTCACCCCACTTGTCCCACTGCACAGAGAAGAGCTTGAAAAGGGTCTGGGTGACTTTGGGCACACCTTTTCCTCTGCCAGAGAAGAGCTTGAAGGGGTGAGCTTCGGGCAATCTTTGCCCCACTGCACAGAGAAAAGCGAAGGCTGAATTCGGGCACATTTTGTCCTACGCACAGAGAAGAGCTTTAAGGTGCTGGTGAAACTTTTGGGCAATCTTGTTCCACTGGGACAGAGAAGGCCTGAAGGGGGATCTTGGGGGGGGGTGAAAAAAGGGTTTTCCCCCCCAAAAAAACAAAAAAATCCTCAGGGTTAACTTATCAGCAAAAAGACTTGTGTTTGGTCGAAATAAAAATCACCGGAAAGCCCAATCTTTTACCGAGCTTTGTCCTTACAAAAACTGAAGTGAAATTCAAAATTGGCCACAATGACTTTAGTTAACCTTGACTTATGAAAAATTTTTTAAGTGTTTGGGTATTCAGCAGAAAACTCCAAAAATTAGGTTGCTCTAGTTAGAATTTAGAAAATAAAAAGAAAAATTAATTTTTTGTTATTTCAAACAAATTTTTCGAGCTAGGTCCCATCGGCGAAAATCCCCCATAAGAAATAACATCGGGACGATCTTTTTGCCCCGTGACCGTGGAGGATTTTAATCCAACAAAATATTGGCCATTATTGACGTACTCGGTAGCCTTTTTTGTAAATCCTCTATATTCTGTTTTGAAATTGGGGTAAGTGGTTCGGTCAAAATTTGCTGATTACTAAGAAGGGGTGTAATTTTTGAATGCATGTTTTTGCGTGTTTGATTGTATATTTGTGCTCAGTTTCAAGACACGATGTTATAAAGGATCATTTTAGATTGGTAAGGCACTCGGATCTGTGTGAAAAAAAGAAGCAGGTTAAAGCTGATTTATGAAAATTTTCCAAAATACCAATTTTTGCAAATTTCTGGATTAAAAAAATGAAAAATTTGTGTAAAATCACACATGCAAGATATAATTTTTAAACGGTCGTTTTAATGTTGTATTATGCTACCGATTAATGAAAAAATACTTTTTGGGTAATAGCCCTTTAAGGGGAATCCCTAGACCAAATATGATTTCTTAAGAATGCAGTAAAGACGTCTGAAAAGTAAGTAGAATGTAAGAGGGGCTTAATAAATGGAGCGGATTATTTTTCGAAATTTTTTTGACAGGACATAACCTCAGAATCCAACAATTGTATTCAAATTACTGGAATCAGTTGCTCAAGTTCAAAATTGAATTTTTAGCAGCGGTTTTTGTTATTTTTCTACACTTCTTTATCTACAACCTAAATAAAAGGATTTTTGGATTTATATGGTTTGTTGCGTTGCACAATTTTTTTCGCCTGCCGGTACAATTTCAAAATTTGTACCGTTTAACGGAAAAAAAATCGTGGCAAACGCCAGAAAACCATATAAAACCAATTATACTTATATTTAGGTTGTAGATAAAGGAGTGTAGAAATAAAATATACAAAAAACCGCTGCTAAAAATTCAATTCTGAACTTGAGCAACTGATTCCAGAAATTTGAATACAATTGTTGATTCTGAGGTTATGTCCCGTCAAAAAAATTTCAAACAAATTATCCGCTCTTTTATTAGCCCCTCTTACATTCTACTTACTTTTCAGACGCGTCTTTACTGCATTCTTAAGAAATCATATTTGGGTCTAGGGATTCCCCTTAAGAGTCGAAGAGCAGAAAGTCTTGTTTTACTGCCTCTGTCATTGGGCAAAACATTCTTCTATACACAATATGATGGTCAAGTTCGGCTATCAAATTGTATTTTACCTCCAATGTATCCTTATACTAATATTCTTAATAAACAAACAGTAATCCATTGAGTTCCAATTGTTCAGTTGAAACATCAAGTAATAACAGCTGTTTTTGGCGAAAGTGCCCCTAGTAGCTGGGGCTTCACCCCAGACCCCAACTTCAGCGCACTTTTAACATCGCCGAAATTATTCTTAGTTACGCCAACTGGCCTTGCGAGCCTCAGCATCAGGCACAGGCGTGCGCAGAGATTTTCTAATGGGGGGGCCACAAAACAGTGGCAGATCTAGGACATAATCATGGAGTGGCGATTTACGCCTGCGTATCTGTGGGAAAGGGTTCGAGCATGGGGGTATGGGGGGGAAATACCTCCCTATAATCATAGCGCCGCAGGAAAATATTTTTGAAAACCAGGTTTTTAAATACATTTGGTGCGTTTTAGAAAAAAGTTGTGTTCTGAATGCAATACCGAAACAATGTATTTTGTGTGCGCCAATTTGTTTGTCGTCATGTCGAGCTTACAATTCACAGAATACATGGCAACATATTACTGTTGACATTTTAGAGGTTTGCAATGATAAAATAATAATCTATTATTGTAGAATAATATTAAATATTTAATTTTTAAAGAATGATATGGGGGGAGCGATCGCCCCACCGTATCCTGTATCCCCCACCGCCATTTCGATGGGGGAATGGCGGTGGCGGAGGAGAGACGGGGTCTGGGGCAAAGCCCTATAGCCACCGGAGTCGAAATTCTTTGGGGGTTAACTTTTTGGGGGAGGGCTTAAAACGTATTTGAGAGTAAGAATGGCTACTATTTACACTTAATACCTCAAGGTATTTTTGTTATAAAATTTATTTAAAAGTGAGATTCGAGAGAAAAGGGTACCGGTAGGTAAAGGTTTCGGGAAACTAAGTGGATATATTTCTTATTTTTAATTTTTTATCAATTAATTATCTTTAGTGAATTTTCAAGAACTCTTAGCTTGATGGGGGGGCCACGGCCCTCCATGCCCCCCTCCTGCGCACGCCTATGGCCTCAGGCACAGCACATCTGAGTCCTACTGAACAAAGAAGACTGGGACATCATCAAGTATATGTAGATAGTTCAGAGGTAACAAACGAAACTCTTCTAATTGGTCGTCGGATCAAGTCAGGTCAGTTCCGGAACCGTTTGTATCTAAACTTGAGGCCATATCCAACTTCAAGGTTGTCCTCATCTTACAGACGATGCTGTCCGTTTAAATGCTATTTTCTTGAATCCTTTCTATTATAATTAATACAGAGAGGTACTCGGTGTATGCGAGTTTGTATGAATTCATGTCACCTTGGACATTCCTGCAATGGTAAATGATTACGTATAGGAACATTTCAATTCAATGTTGACACATAAAATGTTAGATTAAACTTGCTAAAGAAGGTCTCAACAGGTACGGAAAAACAATGTTTTTAGTAAAATTAGCATTTTAAAGTATTTTACAAAATATATGTTTACTGTTTACCTATTTAGCATAAGAAACCTTAAACGTTACAACAAAAAAGTATCTCTACCTATAGACCTATAGGAAATTACTAAAAGTAAAATATTTAGCGAGCCACTAGGAATGGAACAAAACGTGTCAGTATGTAGGCTAAGCTGTGAAACAAATAACATTTTGATGAAACTACACGAACACACCGACGACAATAATATTACTACAATCGATGATAAAAACAACTAGCAAACGAACACTTCAACGACGACAAGAACCACAGTAGCAACTCTAATAGAAAATAATTGAAATGATAAGTACGACCATTGAGTTTAGAAACGTTCTATACTTAAAGATATTACATTTCAGGAAATGTTATAATTAGTTTCATACTTAAGTATGAATGTACAACAGTTGGAGAAAAGTATAGTATACACGAAACAGGAATTTTGTTTACAAATTTAAGCTGCATAAGAACTAAGAAAAATACTTACTATATTTAGGCCTACCTATATTTTAAGCTTAAAATAGGCAGTGTACGTACCTACCTTTAAGCTCAAACTTTTAAACATTTAATTGCATTATAGAAGCCTGCATAGAATATAATAATTGGATAAGCGTAGCAAGCGAAGCGAAGATTCCATTTAACTACACTGGAGAAAAAAATCCGGAATGTTTTTTTTGTGTGTGTTTGTTAACACGATTCTGGCTAATCGAGACTCCAATTGCAATTACATTTTCTGGAAGCCTTTGAAATCTATGAACTTAGAGCTGCCACGTTTTTGAGCGCAATCGAAACATTATTTCTCATAACAATCGCAATTTTACGATTTATTTCGATTTTTAAAACATTTCTTCGACTTATAACACCTACATGCTTTATCCATGAGCGGAGCGAAGGTTACATTTCACTACACTGGAGAAAACAATCCGGAAAGTTTTTTTTCTTTTTCCTTTTTTCTTTTTTCTTTTTTCTTTTTTCTTTTTTCTTTTTTCTTTTTTCTTTTTTCTTTTTTTCTTTTATTCGGTATTTTTGTCTGTTTGTTGACACGATTCCGGCTAAACAGATACTCCAATTGCGATGAAATTTTCTGGAGGCCTTCAAAATCTCTGAACTTAAATTTGCCACGTATTTGAGCGCAATCAAAAAATTATTTCTCATTAAAATCGCAATTTTACGATTTTTTCAATTTGAAAAAAAACTACATGCTTTATTCGATTGTAATGATTTTTTCCCAGAACCTTCATTTTATGAATTAATATATTCTTGTGAAATCTAAGCGCAATCAAAAAAATTATTTATTATGAAAATGGCAATTTTACGATTTATTTTTATTTTTAAAATACTCTTCGACTTATAACACCTACATGCTTTATCCGATTTTAATGATATTTTCACAGAACCTTAATTTTATAAATTTATATATTTGTGTAAAATTTGAGCGCAATCGAAAAATAATTTCTCATAAAAATCGTAATTTTACGCTTTTTTCGGTTAAAAAAATACGCTCATCCAACAACGCGCATGAAAAAGCGTTTGCGAAGCTTCCTAGTAATTTTTTTACAGAACCTTAATTTTATGAATTGAAATATTCGTTTGAAATTTGATCCGAATCGAAAAATTATTTCTTATAATTGGATGTGCGTAGCGAGCGTAGCGAATATTCTATTTCACTACACCGGAGAAAAAAATCCGGAATGTTTTTTTCTTTCTTTATTTGTATTTTTGGCTTTATTTAACACGATTCCGGCTAAACCGATACTCCAATTGCGATAACATTTTGTGGAGGCCTTTGAAATCTCTGAACTTAGAACTGCCACGTTTTTGAGCGCAATCAAAAATTATTTCTTATGAAAATCGCAATTTTACGATTTTGTTTCGATTTTTAAAATATTTCTTCGACTTATAACACCTACATGCTTTACCCGATTGTAATACTATTTGCACAGAACCTTTATTTTATGAATTTTTATATTAGTCCGAAATTTTGAACGTAATCAAAAAATTATTTCTCATAAAAATCGCTATTTTACGATTTGTTTTATATTTCTTAAATTTCTTCGACTTATAACACCTACATGCTTTATCCGATTGAATTGACTTTTCACAGAACCTTTATTATATGAGATAAATGTTTGTGTGAAATTTGAGCGTAATCGAATAATTATTTCTTATGAAAATCGCAATTTTACGCTTTTTTCGTTTTTAAACAATTACGCTCATCCAAACAACGCGCCTGAAAAAGCGTTTGCGAAGCTTCCTAGTAATCGCAATTTTACAATTTTTTTCGATTTTAACAATTTCTTCGACTTATAACACCGACATGCTTTAACCGATTGTAATGATTTGTTCACAGAACATTAATTTTATGAATTAATATATTCGTGTGAAATTTGACCTTAATCGAAAAAATATTTTTCATGAAAATCGCAATTTTACTTTTTTTCGTTTAAAAAAAATACGCTCATCCAACAATGCGCCTGAAAAAGCGTTTGCGAAGCTTCCTAGTTAGAATACAAGGACTAATATAACTCAATAGAAGGAGCATATTGCTACACAATATTATACCATTATTAGTATTATAATAATGGTTTAGACTTGATTTTATCTTTACACTTTTTGATACTTGACATACGGCGCAATATGACCTAACCGGTTGAAGCGCCCTAGTTTCTCACGTCGTCAAAAAAAAAATACTTGACATTATATTTTGAAATACAAGTATTTATTTTAATTATTTTTGGTAATTATTGGTAATAATATTTTACTGAATCATGTGTGAAATTATTATTATAAATATTGCAACTATGTCATCGAAACAGAACTCTTTGACTATAATCAAACCTTGAGGAAGCAATATGTTTTCCATAAACGCTTTGGTTATTCTTTGTGTTATTTGTCTCTTGATAATCATCAAATTGATCATACATGCACATAGAAAAAGTGCACATTTTCATTTCAACCGTAATATAGATACCAACTGACATAAATCATTGACTTCTGCTTTTCAAATGATCTGCAATTAATGGTAGACCTGCACCTGCTCGTCATAATACATCGTTAAGATGTTGACTAACTTTTGTTCCCATGCCTGTGTTTCACTATCTAATTGTATTTTCAACATTTCAACATATTTCCTACATGTTTGTGAGATCAAGAAAAATGAGTGTGGCTTTACTGTCTCTGCAATAACAGGAACATTTAATTAGATTTTAAAAATAAATTTGAAGCTGTCTCAGGCAGCTTCTTTATAATATGTAGATAATTATGCAGTACGTGCAAGATCACGGGAAACGAACCCAAGGCCCCCCGAGTTCAAGTCTCTCGTCTGTTATCAGTTTAACAATGTTAATGCTTCCTCGACACAATTCCGTCGAGGCCAAAGTCTCGCTCCCCGAATAACATGTTTTGTATGTACGTCGTATCATAGACGGGGGATCTAATGACATCTTATTCGTATTCGACGCGGTCGCGACAGCAATTTGTCCAACAAGGCTACGTGCTTCTCAGACCCAAAGGCGTGACCATCGTGGTGATCGGGCTTGGGTTCCGCTCATTTGCGATGATATTAAACAATCCGCGGAGAGCGTCAACATGTTGTTTGGACGAGGAACAATGCATGGGAGAGTGCGGGGCGAGGACTTTGGTAACTTCTGTATTCTTTCTTCTGAGATATTCCGTGTGTCATGTCTTCAGGGGAGAGGAGCTCGCTGGTGGACAGGGCGTCGGTGCAGACGCAGCTGGAGGTGCTGCTGAGCCAGGGCGCCGCGACGCCCATTGAAGCCAACTATCACCCAGAGCTGCCGCCATGGTTTGACTGGACCAAGTTTAGACGGTAAGTCCTAATTACGTAGTTAGCTATATGAATGTCGGAAAGAGCTTATGGGTTGAGAGTGTGTAATAGCTCCTGTGTTGGAAGAACCAAAATCTTTGTAAAAATAATAATTAAAAAAAAAAATCCATACCACTGATTATTGCTATATGTCCTATTAAAAATATCGATCTTTGGTTGATTATCACTCACTCGTCGATTGCGTCGGGGCCTACAGAGTAGGCTTAGACGCTTTGATTTACTGTCCTCCACTGAAAATCAGTTATATAACTGAGTGGGTGGACTCTAAATACAATTTATTTATTTGATTTATTCCCTCAATACAGGAAGAAAAATTCTTTTAAATCTTTCTAGTTAATAATAAAATAAAGTTGTACTTATATTTTTTAACAATCTTGTTTCTGAATCCTGTAATGATTAGTTTGGTAGGTATCAAAAGAACACAGTTTTTCTTATGATTTAAAAGATTTTTACTGAACCTGTTTAGTGGTAAATTATTTGATTTTTGTATTCTTAATCAACCACTTGTTGATTAAGTAGCGCCTCTCTCTATTTTGATTTCTCCCGTGCCCGTGGTTAAAAAATGTTTTCTCCATTTTCTTGGAAATAGCTGGAAACTCCCACTTGCATTTTAAAATTAAAGACACTTAAAAACATAACCATATCAATAAAATGTATCCTCCAAAATATACGCAATCAAACATGATATGATATACTGGTACAGATCTCAACCCCATATGATTGAGAGTGTTGGCTCGAGCGCTAGCGTTTCACTCTGATTCAGGACGTCGAATCCCATCGAGACCGGCAATCCTGACTGAAGGTTTATTTCAAGGTTTTCCTCAGTCGCTAATGTGAATGCAAGGGAATTATTCCTCTTAAACAGCTCTCGGGCATCCCTTCACTATAGTCCTATCCGCATCATAGGCCTACCTAGGCCTATAGTTTACCTTAACAGAGGCATACATTGCACCCTAAAACAGGCTTCTTTTGGTAAAAAAATAATGAATATGATATTAATTGGCTTTGAATTCAACAATCAACATCCAAACATAATAATAAGCATAGTGAATTGAGACACCTAACCTGCCATGATTTTATTTGTCGATTTATCATCGCTCAGATCTCAAAACGATTGGAAGCCAATTTGTATTAGACGTGAAGATAGTATTGATCAGCATTTCACACTTGACTCGAATAACAACTGGCTTCATTTCATATTGTCAACATTTGAACTTGAAGCCAGGGAAATTGGAGTATTACACTCGTAGTAACGCCTGGGTAATAGCAATGGTAATAGTTGAACCCGCGCCTAAAAAGAAACTTGTAATACGACAGCCAAGCGGCCTTACAAACTCAAAATAATGAAATCCAAAAGGAGGGCAACGATCATGTTCCATTCTACATTTTCGCACTCTTAACTACATAAAATTACACTACCCCGTGACCAAATCCACAGCTTGGCAAAATAGTATATTTTGCAACTATTGATGGAAATAATATAATAGTTCGTTCAATATTTTAACTGTGCTGATAAAGTTTAAACGTGTTTCAACCCATTTTTCCAAACTAAAAAGAATGTGCGTACCCCAACTTAACTTAACATTTGTGTTGTCAGGTACATAATCAAGCATATTTAGACGAGGAGTCTTTCTTGACTCGAAGTTAACATTTACTCACCATATAAACAGCAAAATAAACCAAGCCTACGCCTCCATGTCAAGCCTCTACCCGCTTCTGAATAAAACCAGCAAGTTAAGCAAAACAAACAAACAGCTTCTCTACACCATGGTTATCCGACCGATCTTCACATATGCCGCCCCCTATGGAGTTCCACGTGTACGTCAAACTTTAAAAAACTTCAAATTGTCCAAAATAAATGCCTGAGAATGGCAGGAAACATCCCAAAGTACACACCCATTTCAGTTATCCATGAGTTATTCCATTTGCCAACCATCTTCGACTTTGTTTTTAACCTAACCATAAACTTTTATAGTGCTTGTTATAACAATAGCTCAAATACTCTAATTTCAAACCTTGGTCAATACAGTTACCTTACTCTACCATATAGATATAAACATAAACTCCCCAAAGACATTTATTATTAAAAAAAAAAATTGTGAAGTTCTCTATGAAACATTTTTTATCTCAGTGCTATTTGTTTTTTTCCTTATGTTTTGAGTGCAAGAATAAGCGGGTTTTTTGTTTCTATTTTTTCCCCAATGTACCATACTGCCCAAATCAACCTACATAAACATCTTTCTTACTGTATTATTTGAAAGTTAAGGTATGTGAATTAACTACTCAGGAATTTCTATATTTATTTATTAACTGCTTGTATCTATATTTAACCAATATGTCAATAAAGTATTATTTAAAAAAAAAAGACAGGGAGTATGAGCGGCTGAGTCTTACAAGTTGCAACGCAAGTCGAACGGGTCTCGTTGGGACAATGTCTGTTTGTAAAATGTTTGTTTGTTCGATGCCATACGACCAAACAGACTGAGCTGAATTATTAAACAGATATTCGAGACCAGTGTACTGAAAAATGAGCAAAATCCGTTGCGATTTAAACCCCAAGAAATAATAAATAACAAAATTGGCTGAAAATGTGTAGGATTTAATTTAACGACAATGGTTTTGTTCTTGAAGAAATAATTTTTATCGAATCATGTTTGTTAGGCGGTGAATGCGTGAAGTGACCAAGGTGTATCGAATCTTACACGCTCAAGGTTCCTCAAAATTCCGCTCGCATATTGAGTAAACCTTGCAATTTTACACGTAATTCGTACTGGCTATGTTTTCCATAGTACTGTACACACACATAACAAAAATTTGTAGAAATACAGCCAAACCTTACACACTCAAAAGGAATGAGATCTAAAAAAAGGGCCAAGCTCATCTACCCTTCCACATAAACGTACAGTGTCCCATAACAGCATCCTCGAAAAGCTTGGCAAAATAGAATTTGCGATTATTAATTTAACGTAATAGTTTATCCAAGTTCTTTTTTTCTAATTAATTTAAACGTAATAACATGCAAATTCTATTTTGCCAAGCTTTTCGAGGATGCTGTTATGGGACACTGTACGTTTATGTGGAAGGGTAGATGAGCTTGGCCCTTTTTTTAGATCTCATTCCTTTTGAGTGTGTAAGGTTTGGCTGTATTTCTACAAGTTTTTGTTATGTGTGTGATCTCATTACTTTTTCAAGTTCCATTACAAAATATTTGCTAAAATATAATATTTTTATCAAAGTTGATTTAAATTCTATGGTATTAGCAGTAACAATATAGGATGTAAAATATCTAGACCCGGATTCATGTACATCCTGGGTATAGGTGGTATAACCATGGTATAACGACGGTATAAGGACTGGACCCCAATTCTTGAGTTCGTGGGAGATGAGTTGAAAACGCAATTTGAAAACGAAGTCGTTTTCGTTTTCGAAGGAATTGGTATTCTTGAACGGTATCGTGGAAAACATCATGGGTTGTGAGTTGAAAGCATTGATATTAAACCCCTATAGTAGGCTAGATTAGCAGTCTCCTATACCTCCGCACAGGCGCGAGCGTAGCAAATTGAAGACTCAACCGGCCCATTTCAAGATGGCGATTTGGTGTTTTAATTTATGCTTTTTTAATGCAATAAAGTATTTTACTGGATTGTTTGATATGGTTTTAGCTTGTGCAGCATGGTATTAAACAAAAGAAACAATACGAAGTGATTGCATAAGGGAAATTTAGTAATCTTTTGGTGTTAAAGGCTAGTATGCTTACCTGTCAACCTGGCGGCAATCTTGAGAACTATTTGGCCACAAATCGCTCCCATTTGATTAACATGTAAACTGTCATTTTAAGATGGCTTCTAATTGTACCGGAAGTGGACCACCGACTGCTGGTCTAGCCAATTATATAGGATGTCTATGGTTGAAAGAGTATCACGAAATCCAAACACTTTAAAAAGATTTGCGTATAGCAAAGAGCTCGAAAAAGTTCTATATTTATTCTAGATGGCAGTGCCTTCATAAACGCGGGCCAATCGAAAGACGAGTTGTATGAAACGATTGATTGTTGCAATTATGTAAACAAACAGATGAGCAAGCTTATATCAGAACAATGTTGTGCTGGCATAGGGTTGGTAGGCTTGTCCAAAAATGTAATGTAAGCATGAATTTTACTAGTCCTATAGCCAAATGGAACTTTAGACCTACACTTTTGCATTATAAATAATTTTCCACATCTGGGCCTAGGCCAGGGACGGTTTCTGATTTGTTTTATGAGAGTATAATGACACCTTTTCTCGTTCCACAAAAAGAAGAAAAATTTTAAATGTCCGCTATTTGTTTACGTATCGCACTTTCCCGCCTAACTCTGCTTATACCGTCAACAAGTGTCAAGTAACTATAGTTACTTGTTGATTGTATGCCAAGTGTTTAAGGCTTATTTTAAAACCTTTATTTGGAAGCCTTCCAACAAACTTTTTCAACTTTTTTTCAGAAGAGACTATAATTCTATAACCTTAATGTCCATGTAAAATATGAACATTGTAGTCCCACCCGTCTGGTCAGAATCGCGGGCCGACGTATTAGATGTTAGCAGTAGCAGTAGTAGCAGTAGTAGCAGTAGCTAACATCCTTTAAAAGTGATTTTGAGCATGTTTCAAGCCATTTTTTCACCAAGAAGGAATAATCGTACCCCAATAAAATTTGGCATGTGTTGTCAGGTACCTAAATCCCCTCGATTGTGATAGTTTTCAAGTTCACATCACGTTACAAGACGGCTTGGTAAACCTCGAAATCACCCCAACTCTGCTTGGTGTATAAGGTGCTTTGAGTGTGTAGCGCACCGCGGCTTGGCTGCGGCGCCCTAACGGGCACCTAGATAATATGCATTCCAAAACATGTCCTATAATTTTTTAATACGCTCCAGAAATAACAAAATCTAACCCGACCGTTGTTGGAATTGTTGTTGTTGTATTCCGCGCATATTCCGGGTATAAAGGCGCCTTAGCCAACTATACACTAGGAAAAAGCTCAAGTCGTATTTAGACGAGTGAGCGAGTCATGTGTTGAGTACCCGGGAACATTTGCCTTAAAGTTAATTGATATATAAGGTAAAAATAATAGTTTTGAGTAAAACATGTTATAAGGGCGCGTCAACTGTAAGGCCATAAATCGTCATTCTAACCTATTATAGGCTACGAAGGAAAGACCCAAACTGGCTAGATCCAGATATGTTACCGAGTACTCAACACATGACTCGCTCATTCGTCTAACAACGACTTTATCGTTTTCCCAGTTGAGTGAACTTTACATTACCAAAAGTCGATTAATGTTCTTTCTCTCTTTGTTTCCATACATACAAAATACCCACTAAAGATAGTCATGAAAATTATTATCATTTTACCGCGATGTTGAACGTTCGAATCTCTATAGGTAAAACAATTTTGCCTATTCTATATACTTATACCATGGTGTATAATTAAAATGCTAAATACGCAAGAATATAGATACTAACACACCCCCACCGGCGTCTTCGCTAGTATAGTATAGCAAAACGACGAGTGGGAGGATTATGTAATTATCCAGACTTTAAGAACAGTGGCAACAAGGGTAAAAGAACATAAAAACCATTGTAATAAGGGTCACGTCGAGTTGTCTGCAATTGCTAAGCATGCCATAGACAATATGGCTGACTCAAGGCATGAGATTCTTTTTGATGAAACAAAAATAATTTGCCAAGAATCGGCTTTCTGGCCTAGACTCATAAGGGAGTCAATTGAAATTTCAAAAACACCTAACAATATGAATGGAGATGTAGGTGGTTACAAACTGAGTGATTCGTGGATTCCTGCCATTAATTTAATTAATCACCTCTCAGCAGAAAAAATGCGTTCAAACCAAGAACTACCACCAGATCAACAACAGCATCAACAGCATCAACAGCATCTTCATCTACAAGACCAACCTACACCACTACCACCACCTCCACAACCACCTCAACAACCACCACAACAACAACAAATAGAGCCGTCCACCGCCATCCTGGCAGTTCCAAGAAGAAGTGAACGATTGCAACAGAGGCAAACAACGAAAGAACAGCAGTCCTTGAAAATGTCATCCACAGTGATGACGCTACGTCGGGAAGTAAGGAATAATGTTAATTATTCACCACCACGACGCGACGAAACATCCCGTCAATGTTATAATTTCTCTTCAATCCTAATAATGTTACTTTTTTTCCGAAAGGGGTAAAGTCACACTAAACACTTTATAAATACCAGTTAGTCCCCGTTTGTTAAAAGGGTATTTCAACTAAAAATATATGTTTTATTTAGGCAAAACTTATCATGAATGTACAAAGTTACAGAAACAATATTGGATCCACCCATACCCGAAAATAAAATCTAAACTTACATATTTTCGACGTGGGTCCCATCGGCAAAATTATCCCATAAGAAATAACATGGGGACGATCTTTATGCCCCGTGACCTTCGAGGATTTTGGTCTAAAAACAAATTTCTAATCATTGACGTACTCACTCGACTACCTATTCTGTAAAAAATCATGTACGTTTTGTTTTAGTAATTTGGTAAAGTGGTTCGGTCGAAGGGGTGTAACTATTTCGGAACGCATATTTTGGCGTGATTGAGTGTGTATTTTTGGACAGTTTCAAGAAAAAAAAATTCGAAATGCCCATTCTAAATTAGTATGATTCTTTAGTATATGTGAAAACAAAAATGCAAGTTGAAGCCGATTTATGAAATTCACCAAAACGCAAATTTTTGCAAATTACAGGATCAAAAAGCGTTAAATATACCTGTAAAATCATAAGTACAAGATATAATTTTTAAAATGTCATATAGTGTATATAGTATTATGCTCTAGAGTCTAGATTACGTGGTAAAAATGTTTTTGGGGATAACATACACTTTTAAGATTAGTACACAATCAGGAAAATGCTCATTGGATAAAATACAGAATATGAATGTTCAGTTAAAAATTTATGTCGAATAACAATGTAATTAAATAATAGAAAGCTTCTCACTGGTGGTTGCCATAGTGATTACTTAATTGGACATTGATAATATACCTGGCCTTAGAAAAACAGAAAATGACGCGTTTTTTGTTAAGTTGTGTACACTTTTAGAAAAACTCATTGGTTAATCTGTTCGTTCTCGCGCTATTCAACTAAAGATAACAATATATATATAAATGTATACATAATTTACAACATACAACACACAAGATTAAAATAATAATAATAATAATAATAATAATAATAATAATAATAATAAGTAATAATTTACAATATGTAATATAAGACATAATAATAGTTTAAGACGGTTGTTTGAGCTGGGCCAACTTTTTTTTACAATGTTAAATATTTATTTAAAAACTCGCTTGATCGGCAAATCAAGCAAATTTCACATCATGCTGAATCACTTTTCGACCTCCAATTTTAACCCAAAAAATTAGAATTTTTGGGATGTTGTTTAAGATGACCGCAATGCGAGATCAGAGCATATTTTAAGATTTGAAATTTTTGTCGCTTTAAAAAATTACCCCCCCGGTGGGACATTACCCCTTTTGGGAAAAAAGTAAAATTATTAGGAAAATGGCTTGTTTTACATTTACATTTACTTTTTTATTAGCTTACGGGGTAAAAAATTTTTTGTATGGGTGGCAAGGTCCAATATTTACAAAAAAAAATACTAAATATACATTTTTATAATTTTAAAAATTTTAAAAATTTTTTCCATAAAACTTTAAATTGTTTACCCCATTTTTATGTACAGTGCTCTCAGGAAACAAATTCCATTCAATACTTTCATTAATAAATGAACTTTTTCCTACGTCAATTTAATATTCTTTTGAATTTCCAATCATGACCCAGGAGTCAATATTTTCCTTAAAAAAAGGGGATTTAAAAGGGGTACCCTTATAATCCCTTTTTAAAGGGAAACTTTGATCCTCCCCAGCCTGGAGTTTCCCTTGATGCCTTAGGTTATACAATTTTAGGTCGTCTTTTTTCTCCCCAAACCATTTCCCCACCTAAATTTTTGTGCTTCCCATTTTTCATATCCCAAATCTTTTACCTTTTACATCCGTTTCTTTGTCCCCCCTTTATTAATCCCTTAAACCTTTTTGGCGCTTTTTCTGTTTTTTCCCAATCCAAATTTCATTTCATAGAAAGGACCCCGACTCCCCCTGCTTTTCAAAAAGCGGGTTTCAAAAGGGTTTTATAAGCTGTACCTTAATTTCAAATGAAGCCCCTTTCTGTTGCATTAAAAAATTTTAACATCTCACACCCTTCTTTTTAAAACTGATTGCACCGCCCCCCCAAATTTTAAACCCTGCTCAGAATCACGTAAATACTTATATATTTTCTCCTCTTCAACACCACCCAAAAACCCTATACTTGGATTTCTTTAAATTTAACTTTCGCCTATAAAGCTAAAAAAATTTGCATTTCTCGACATTTAACCTTTTTTTAATTTTTGACCCAAACTCCTTCAATTCAAATCCCCGTTAGATCTCAGAATATAAGCGTCACAATTCCAAAAAGAGAACAAAAAACATCTGCAAATAAATTAAACTTTTCTTTCAAATCCTACCCCTATAAATTTATTTTAAAATAAGAACTAATAATGGGTCCAGCACACTCCCCGGTGGACTCCAGATGCATACATTTTTTACTTAACAAACGATATGGGCAAAAATAAAGTTCAAAGTGATCCAGACTATACCTCGCATTTTGCTCAAAGCCTGCTTTTTTTCGAGTCATCCAACATCAAAGGCATATTTAAAATTTCAGCCACTTAACACGGCAGAGTGGTTTGAATCTAGGAACCGCTTTACCTTCAGATTTGACATTACAAAAAAGGGATAACAAATTACAATATTGATTTTTACCCGTGATGTAGAGAAAACCTAGTGAACGCCCCTTGTGTTCGGCCCCGCAATGTTAGTACCACACCGTTTTTGAAGCCAAAAGCTGGGATGCCGCGAAGGTAGTACTTGTTGGTGCCAAAGGGGGTAGAAACACCAGCCCCCCGCCGAATCACCCGCACATACGCTCGTGCTTCCGTTCACTACCCAGCGCAGAAGTTACCTCTGTTGAGCATCGTTATGAGTGGGGCAAAAAAGTTTAAAACACGTATTCGGGGCGAATGGCAAGTTTAAAGGGACTCGAGTGACTCACTCCGACTCCCTCACTAAAACCCCACCCGCCATCTGGGAAAATGTAATACATCTTTATGTCGTCACACGTGCAGTATCAAGAACTGGTAAATAGTTTTTGCATCGCCCTAGAATGAGAGCTTTTTTATTTTTAATACAAACCCGAAAATTTCAAAATCTATCACGATCAGGGTATGAAGCGGGTCCCCTAATTACCGGGTGGGCGCCTTAGCCAACTACACCACCGGCACGGTAATTATTAACTTATGAATTGTTGTGGCAAATATGATCTAAATGGAGAGAGCTGTTTTGATGCTCGGCGCCATAAATCATTACATCTTAATACAACTTGGCATACTTGAAAATGAAGGACATCTGAAATTTTATAAATCACAGATTTTATTTTTTTCAAGAGTTTTTTTTTTTTTTTACCATTTTGACAGGTTTCTAAATTCGGGGAAATGTAATTTATTTTTTTGTTTAGTTTCTATAATTAATAATGGAAGGTGATATGATAGACGCCCTCAAATTATTTAACACATAATATAAAATCACAAATAGATCCGCCCTAAAATTGCCTGAAATTTGAAAGTGCGTAAAATGAGCATGCCGGGCCCTTCTCTTAAGACGTATGTTGCCCACAGAACTCAAACGTACCATGTAATCCATTACGGATCCCAGTTTATAATTACATATATTAAACGTTTTATGTAGCGTAGAACAAGGTTATAAAAAATTGCTATGAATGTTTACAAAGCTACTTTTCTGATAACTAAGAGGGCATTTCCCGTCCGAAACTGAGCACAAAACGTAGCTCACAGAAGAAAGTCTGATTGCCAAAAGCATAAAGCCAGAAGACTAAAATAAAATCTGCTTTTTAAAGGTAAGGCTATAGTTCCCTGCACCTTACGTCGGAACCAAACCGGATGGTGTGGAGGGATCAGAATTTCAACGCGCGCGACTTGAAAACTGCAGACGGTGTCGCCGAGATCTACCCTTTCTACTGGCGTCGCAGAAACGAGCGCGATGATGGAGCATTGTGTAAGGAATAGTGATGACGGATTGAACGGAGGTGCGACAACAAAGCTTTTCGAGGAAAACGTATTTTCAAGATTGTATCCTGATTGGCCGGTCGGCTAGTGCCCCTCACCCCTCGCGACACTTGACCGCCCGCCGTAACCACGTGCAGCACACAAAAGTAGTCACAAAGAACCCTTTTTCAAACAACCGAGTGAACAAACCCCACCCACACACCTCATAACATCCCATCCGGTTTGGTTCCTTCTAAACTGACTTATAGTATAGCTATGCTATTCAATTGGCAGTACATTTGAATCTATTTTGATGCGGATTTTTACAAAATTTCTATTTTGACCATATTTAAAGAATGTTTGGTGTTTTCTTATGAATTTAAGGCATGCAACCATAGATCTAAACTGGTAAAGAACCTGGCGCATATTTTAACGCCATTATATTTACCATTGTTCGTGAGTCAGAACATTTTTGCAGAGTTACCGTTTGTTTTAGTCGAATAACATGGCAAGACAAGTCGCGCAAGCGCGGCTTGAAGCGCTACGCAGAGGGCGTGGAAAACCTCGTACTCGGAATACCTCGTAGTTGGAAAACCTCGTTGACGCGACAAAATCGCGAATCGGTCCGTGTACGGCCGCGATTCGGTAGTTTGCGGGTAACGTTTGTCGTTTATCCGAAGTCCTGGGACAAATTTGTTTTACGGGACACTTTCGTACGCCGCCGGACGCTGTCCGCCGCCTCTAAGTACGGTGGTAAAAAATGATTTTCGAAATCGGAAACATTTTTGCGTCTTTTGTGTAAAATGTGTGAGAAATGTTTCCTGGGACAATTGTTCGGGACTCTGATGTGAAAGACGCCATTTCATAGTTCATACTCACTTGTATGCAATGCTGCTATCGATACATTCCCTGCGCCACGTCATGAGCCACATTACGTCAATCCTCGGGAACGGTCCTGACCTTGACAGAATGTGATGCTCCAGATAAGAACGCGTCAGACCGCCAAGGCAGGCCAAGCTATGAAACGATCCCAGTAACATCTGGTGTGTCTCGCCCGTCCGAAGGTCGTGAATCTCCTAGCCGTTGCCTGATTATTTGAAAATTCAAGGTTCGGTTGTATTACCATGTTAGGTTTTACATTTCCTTCTGATGAGGAAAAATCGCAAACCGAGATAGTTTTCAGTTTTTCTTTCATTCTCGGCTATGGTAATTAAACAGTATAATCTGAGGCGACAAATCATGGCCAAGAATATCAAAAAGTTCAA
>JAMZAV010003741.1:0-57299 GCA_024449915.1 Sweltsa coloradensis
GAAATATATTGATGCTTTGAAGTTATTTGAATCAATGTTAGGTTTGATGAAAATACAAACTAATATAGCTTCAAATCCAGATTCCGGTACCGGTACGGATCTAGCAGTGCTGTGATATACTTGTATACAAAATCTAACCTCAATCATAAAACATTTTTTTTTTTTAAATTTTAATAGGAAACTTACCTGTAAGAAAGACTGTAAGTGTAGCCGGGTTGTCCAAGGTCTATTTAAAACTGATGGATCATTGAATCCGACCTTTCTGACGTGGAAAACCCAGGAGAAATCTTCAGTCATTGCCGATGACGACCTCCCTGTTCAACGTCACACGTGCACGTGCATGAGCTACCGCTGTCGGCAACGCTCAAGCTCAAGGGTCACGTGTAGTAGAAATACTTCAATGGTGTATATCTTTGAGGCCCTTGTTAAGCTGTGCTTCTGTTTGAATTGTATTTTACCTTATGATAATAGGATACAAATTATCAGGATTGTCTGTACATTCTTTCACACAGGCGTGTACCGGCCAGCGTTGCGAGGAGCTACGCAGCTGCATTGAATGCAGGGCTAACGCACCAGCCCACTCCAGCAGTGAGTGCGACTACAAGTGTGAGGCGATCGATCCACCAGTGATCGACGTCTTCGAGATGGTCGACCGGGTCGGAGGTATGCAACTCAAAACAATGCTACTGTTCATGGTGTTGCTTGATTTCTTCTACCCAGATTCTTTTTATTTATTTATTGTATTTATTTTTATTCATGCGATCATAGATTTAACATAGTTAAAGAAGGGAGATATAATATGTCGATCTTGTAACCTACAAATCTAATCAGAAGGAGACCCTCATTCCTCATGAAATACCAGCAGAAGGTCCTTGGCAAAAGGTCGGTGCCGACTTGTTTCATTTTAAAGGAAATGACTTTCTCCTTGTGACAGCCTACTTCTCAAAGTATGTGGAACTGTCCCCTCTACCAAAAATCACAAGTTATCATGTAATAACCAGCCTTAAATCCATATTTGCCTGACATGGCATTCCCAAAGAATTTTACTCTGATAATGGCAGGCAATTTGATAGTGATTTGTTTAGGGCATTTGCAAAAGAATTGGGTTTTACTAACCACACCTCAAGCCCTAGGTATCCTCAGTCTAATGGCATGATTGAGAGGAATGTCCAGACCATAAAACATATGTTAAAAAAGGCTGAACTTGATGGCTGAGATCCATATCTTTGTCTACTAGAATATCGTAACACGCCCCTTGACAGTACCCTCGATCTCTAGTAGTCTTCATCGCATTGGGTAACATTTCCCATGCGAGGTTATACCCATACCGAGCGTTAGCTCATAAAGGGTGACTTTTGAAGGCACACATTTTGGGGAACACTCGTATTGCCTATAGTTTTAGGCTGGTTGGTTTAGGGAGCTGGTCTTTGTCGCCGGAAATGTTTAGTATTTAGGGGTGGGAAAACACAAAGATTATATTTTATTCTGACACTGATGATTGAAATTGAACCGAATCACCTGCTCAGTTACTATTTTCCAGAAAATTAAATGGTATCATACCCATTACGAGCACCATGCTCAAACCCAAAGTACGTGATTTAAATAAAACCAAGTCACACTTGATAGAAGAACAACAGGTACAAAAGCATTATTATAACAAGCTTGCAAAGGATCTACCTCCTTTTAAGAATGGCTCTCAAGTGAGAATACAAAGGGAGGAATATCATAAACAATTTGAAAGACCACGGTCGTATCAGGTCATGCTTGACAATGGTGTACCCTGGAAAGAAACCGCAGATTCCTCATTCCTGGTGGGACAAAAACTCCAATGCCACCTGAGAGACTCCCCATACGTAATTCTGTAACACTAAGTTAGAGAAAGAAATCACGTTGGATACCAATGTATCCACCGATTTAGCTGTAGAATCAAGTTTGGCACAAAATAACAGTCCTTCCCCATATCAATATCATACCTTAGTGGCAGAAAAATCGTCACTCCTGTCTTGTATAAAGACTGAGTTGTGGATACTTCAATCAAACATTAATTTAAGAAGAGAGATGTAACACGTCGATCTTGTAACCTCGACCTCAGCGACAATCGATATCTCGATGCAGATCGATCTAGCAGGGACAGGAAGCGCGAGTCAGTAATGGGTGGCTAGGCATTCAATAAACACGTACATCACATAAGTCGTAGCCTAAACAGTTTATTATTCTATCATTCCCATATCACAATAGACTCATAGTTCTTCCGGGCCTTGTCGTTTTGCATTTTGTTTCATTCATAATTAAAATTCGTAAACTAAAAACTATAAAAGAAAAACCTGCATTTCTTCCCACCTCCACATATCTTGCATAGTATGGAGTCGATAAGAACACACATAACAAAAACTTGTAGAAATACAGCCAAACCTTACACACTCAAAAGGAATGAGATCTAAAAAAAGGGCCAAGCTCATCTACCCTTCCACATTTGCGCATTCTTAATTCATAAACGTACAGTGTCCCATAACAGCATCCTCGAAAAGCTTGGCAAAATAGAATTTGCGATTATTAATTTAACGTAGTAGTTTATCCAAGTTCTTTTTTTGTAATTAATTTAAACGTAAACATGCAAATTCTATTTTGCCAAGCTTTTCGAGGATGCTGTTATGGGACACTGTACGTTTATGAATTAAGAATGCGCAAATGTGGAAGGGTAGATGAGCTTGGCCCTTTTTTTAGATCTCATTCCTTTTGAGTGTGTAAGGTTTGGCTGTATTTCTACAAGTTTTTGTTATGTGTGTGATCTTATTACTTTTTCAAGTTCCATTACAAAATTATTTGTTAAAATATAATATATTTTTATCAAAGTTGATTTAATTTTTATGGTATTAGCAATAACAATAGGATGTAAAATATCTAGGCCCGGATTCATGTACATCCTGGGTATAGGTGGTATAACCATGGTATAACGACGGTATAAGGACTGGTTAAGTCTAGGCAACTCACATCCTATTAAAACTTTCCCATGTAACAACAAACGCACAACTAATGTAATTTTACACCTATTTCACTGTACCCACACGAGGGAAGCGATATATCTAGACGGCCTTGACCCACAGCCATGTAAATCATCAGATAATCAGAAGAATATTGAAAATTTTTCACCATCTTTTGTTTTACATTTTTATTAAAAGTGACAGGAGATTTCGTGAGTTTATTAAAAGTAAAGAAAAAGCTTATTATTGCCGTAAATTTTGGAATAGCCTAGGACTATCATACCATTGTTTATCTGCATTAGGCTTGTAGTAATCAAAACTAGTTATTTGTGCGGGAAGTGTCAAAACAAGGTTGTGCTGGCCTTGGGTTGGCTAAGAAAGGCCTAGGGCTTGTCAAACATGTAGTGTAAGTATTTATTTATCTAGTCCTATAGCCTAATGGAACTTTAGACCTACACTGTTGTATTATAAATAATTTTCTACATCTGGGCCTAGGCCAGGGACGGTTTCTGATTTGTTTTATGAGAGTATAATGACACCTTTTCTCGTTCCACACAAAGAAGAAAAATTTTAAATGTCCGCCATTTGTTTACGTATCGCACTTTCCCGCCTAACTCTGCTTATACCGTCAACAAGTGTCAAGTAGCTATGGTTACTTGTTGATTGTATGCCAAGTGTTTAAGGCTTATTTTAAAACCTTTATTGGAAGCCTTCCAACAAACTTTTTCAACTTTTTTTTTCAAAAGAGACTATAATACTATACCTTAATGTCCATGTAAAATATGAACATTGTAGTCCCACCCATCTGGTCAGAATCGCGGGCCGACGTATTAGATGTAAGTAGCAGTAGTAGCAGTAGTAGTAGGAGTAGCTAACATCCTTAAAGTGATTTTGAGCATGTTTCAAGCCATTTTTTCACCAAGAAGGAATGGTCGTACCCCAATAAAATTTGGCATGTGTTGTCAGGTACCTAAATCCCCTCGATTGTGATAGTTTTCAAGTTCACATCACGTTACATGACGGCTGGGTACACCTCGAAATCACCCCAACTCTTCTTGGTGTATAAGGTGCTTGAGTGTGTAGCGCACCGCGGCTTGGCTGCGGCGCCCTAACGGGCACCTAGATTTTAACACAGGCCTACCTAATAACAACATGTACATACTTTTATATTTAATAACTTTTTTACTGTTTGTAAAGTACTAAAGCTTTAGTTTTAATCAAAAAGGCGTTTCAAACGATATAAAATTGTTAACCCATTGCCAGAAGCAATGGCATTAAAAAAAGTTCAGTTTTACATGCAAGCTGTGCTCTGTTAGTTGATCTATTCTTGACTCTTAAATTGTGGTTAATAAAAATAATTCCCGACCCAATATATTATGGTTTCAGTGTGTTTGACCGTTGAAGTGGGAATCCCCACGCTAAACAATACTAACCAGATTACATGCCAGTATATATGACTGAGTGGGTAGACACTAAATACAAATTTATTTTATTTTGTATTTATTTAATTTATATTGGTGCAATTTTCAAATTTGTAACATTGCTTCCTGTGATTGTTTTTATTATTATTATTTTGTATTGACAAGTTATTGTCTATTTTAGTAACATCTACTCTCCCAATCAATCAAAGCATATCAGAGTCGCGCAAGACACGTGTATACTGTAAAGGTCTTCCAATTAGCACAAGGTTATTAACGAACCTTGTAAAGCCCCACAAATGAATGACTGCATTACGAAAGCATGGTTATGTTTTCAGCTCAAGACGACAGCAAAGGGGAACACGTGTGTCGCAGTCCGGACAATGCTGGCTGCACGTTCGTGTTTATGTACAAGTACGTGGAGGGCAGCCTCCAGGTTTACGCACAGAGGACCAGGGAATGCGGGTCAGACGTCAACGTCCTGGGTTAGTATCATGACCATTGAGCTCCTAATGATCACGCCGGGCTTAGAGCTGGAGTATCTTGAAACTTTGGCCACCTTTGAACTCTTAGTGACAGAGAATGGTTAAACATAATTTTTATAACAACCAGAAAAAGAATAATTAATATTCGTCATATCAAAGCTTTCCGTATGAAACCTATTTCAGTTTTTCACTCTTTTACGCTTGCATCACCATTACAAAATACTTACCCCTAATGGTACATCGAGAGAACCGTAAAAATATAGCTCAGTGCTCTGTATTGTCCTAATATCGTAGCAATTGGATCATTATCAACTCAAGTGGAAAATGTTTCGAACCTCAAGATAGTTATTGGGAACCTGAACACGGAGATAAAACAAGTGTTTCTGTGACATGTAGGCTTGGTGCTCGGTGTGACAGGTGGCACTGTCATCATCGGCCTCCTGCTGCTGATAGCGTGGAAGGTTATCACCTCCATCCACGACAAGAGGGAATACTCAAAGTTCGAGAAGGAACGAGCGTTGTCCAAGTGGGACCGGGTAAGTACCTGCACTAGAGCACACTTCACAATACTCAAAGTTCGAGAAGGAACGAGCGTTGTCCAAGTGGGACCGGGTAAGTACCTTCACTTCAAATAACAAGTAGACATACATCATTCAATTTACAGATTATTTAATTAAAACTCTGTGACACCAAGGCGAAATTATCACAATCCTGTGCAACTAAAAGTTATTCACAATTTTCAGCACAACATTGAGACAATATATAGGCCTACCACTTAAAAAATACATGCCTTGTTCTTTTTCTGTCTGAGATCTGCATCTGTGAGTGTGTTTCAAACAATAGTTCCAATCTACAGGCTAAACTCACACTTTTTGGTATTAGCGCAACAATAGTCGGAGAAGCACTCTGCTTAGTGCTTACTGGAGCTCCTTGTCAAGTTAGCATACCGATAGTCCAGATTGAGGGCCCAGCGTACAGGGTCACCGGTTGCTTAATTACTAAACCTGTTTGCTAAATGTCGGATGTCATTATGTATGACATCCTTGCCGATGCCTCAGCAGTGACTATTAGTTTTTACTTGTAATATCGTATGTTGTTAATTATGTGTTTACAAACAACATGTGTTTCTCTGTCCTACAGGGAGACAACCCGCTTTACAAACCATCCATTTCAACATTCAGCAACCCCACATTTGGAGGGCAATAGACATCTGCATCACCATAGTCGGTCTCCAATCTTCGTGTTGGGGGAAGTTATTATCAACACACCACATATGAATGGAGAATCACCCACACATAAGCACTTTGGTGACATATTTTGGCAACATATAAAAGGATGTTATCTGTAATAGCAATTTGCAAGGATCGAAAAGTCATACGAATAATATAAAACGAAAGAAATACAAACAAAAGCTGCAATTTATAATTTCTGTCTGCAATTATTCCTTACGGTTGCAGTTCCATCTATAAATAAACAACTTTTTATGTGCCTTACAGGCTGCACACATTTACTGTAAAAACAGAACCAAAACAAGTTTTTGCGACATTTAGGCTTAGGCTTACTCCAGTTATGCAGAAGTTGTAACTATTGTTTTAAACTTTGGGGTCATGTTCATTAGCACTCATTACAGCTCAGAGAAAATGATTTATCAAGTGAATAACGCCCTGAACGACCTAAACCACTTCTATAACATTTTTATGTTTGTTGTAAATGTACACTTTGAGCTTCTTTCAGTCACCTACCAGGGAGACTGCCTATCCACAACTACATCAAATACATTAACTAGCCATTTGGCCCCTTCTGTCATCACTTTGTACCCTGATCAGTGATCTCAGAGACGATGAATTGACTAACTCAAACACTGTAGGTCATATGCTTATTGGATTGCCTACACAGCTGTTGTATCATTGGTGTGAAGCCTCAGCTGCTTTTCGGAACGAACGTTGGAGAAAACGGGATACGAGAAGTCCATTGCCACCTGCATCAAGTGAACAAGATATTAGGGCGCTCCAGACTGATTATTAATTTTGATTGAAAGCCTACCAAACACTAAACAACACTTTAAAGATCATAAGTTTATATTAAAAGCGACAAGAAATTTCACAAATTATTCATTTGATAACGTATAAAACCGATTAAACTAGATCATATTATTATACCATGCGGTAAATTTCTGTTGCGAATGTTTTTTTTTTCTAATTTTAATTTAGGAAATAGATTTCAGGGTATTTTCTTCTGCTCAACCATACGCAGTTAAAAATACAAATTTTAATTTATAAATAATATAGAAAATGTTGGTCTGGTTGGACAAAATATGTACAAGATAACGAGCTAACAAAGCAAATCACGCATAAATTATTGAGAATTTAAAAAACAAATTATTGTTTTGGTGAACTTGTTTTACTAGCAATAAACACTCTAATGCAAATGGCAGAACAGAATATAATAAGCTTATACGTTATTAACTTATTTTATAGGCTGAATTGTACCAAACGTTGGATCTTTAAATTGACACATACATCAGCAAAAGTGACAACCTATCGCAGGGAGCTATAACATGGAGACTTCAGTCTCAACTGTAATCTTAATTGCAGTTTAAACTGCAATCAGAACGCATGTGCGCATGCGCAGTACCATTAAAACCCATAGGGCCTACATGGCACTGAGTATGCGCAAATTAGTTCTGATTGCAGTAGACTGCAGTTCCCGTGTAATACCTCTTTTAGGGGTCTAAGGATAACTCAAATGTAGTTAATTAGTCACCTTCTAAGTAGATTCATGCCAACCGGGAAGTCGTAGGTTGAATAAGTACCAGAGATTGAAGGCTCGGACGTGAGATTCATTTGAGTCTTCCAGGCAATGAGTCCTCTCTCCTCTGCAGAGCCTGAAACAAGGAACACCATGCACACTCTCGAGTCAAGACATGGCGGCACAGAATGTACGTTGTGAAAGATGTATGTCAACCACAAACTGTGAGTCTAGTTTCCACGCAAATCCATTCAATCGTTGTTTAGAACTTTTAGTACAAACTATAATATACAGAGCACCAGAAACGTGTTAATGCCCTATTACTAGGAAGCTTCGCAAACGCTTTTTCAGGCGCCTTGTTGGATGAGCGTATGTTTTTTTAAACGAAAAAAGCGTAAAATTGCTATTTTCATGAGAAATTATTTTACGATTGCGTTCATAATTGCCCACACATATATAAATTCATAAAATTAAGGTTCTGTGAAAATATATAATTACAATCACACACACACACCTTTCACAGAACCTTAATTTTATGAATTAATACATTCGTGTGAAATTTGAGCGCAATCGAAAAATTATGTCTTATGAAAATCGCAATTTTACGATTTTTTTAAATTTTTAAAACATTCTTCGACTTATTACACCTACATGCTTTATCCGATTGTGATGATATTGTCACAGAACCTTAATTTTATGAATTTGTATATTTGTGTGAAATTTGAGCGCAATCAAAAGATAATTTCTCATGAAAATCGCGATTTTACGCTTTTTTCGTTTAAAAAAAACACGCTCATCCAATGACGCCAACGCCAACGCCTCCAACGTCCAACGTCAACGCGTCCAACGCCTGAAAAAGCGTTTGCGAAGCTTCCTAGTTTTCTTTTATATAGTATCTATAATTTGTTTATACACATTTTTATTCAAATGGTATTCATTCAACCTTGGGGACATACTTTTAAAATACAAATATGATAAAACTTCAAACACAAGATTTTAGAAGTGGCCAAAAAATATATGCTACATATCGCTATAAAATGACTCTATAAATGCTTTTACACGTGTCTACCTATTACTGATGATAATCATATTTGAATAGTTAAATGCACATATAGATCTGTACATCTAGGTATTTGGATGGCTTGTTCTGGGAGGACATCATACCTGGAATGAGATTGTCCAGCAGGCAGCCGAGAGCTCCACCTACCAGGATGCTAGTGCTGAGGAGAACAGTGATCACCCCGTCTGCTATCTCACTGCCAGTCTGAATCACATCGGGGTTTGCGATCATCCACTTTGGTAAAACCTGAATCAAAACCATGGTGAGATGGACAAGACTGGACTGGACGTATCGTAGCCACCTTGTGATCAACAGTATAGAACACAACTGCAAGGTGACAAAATGTGAAAACATTCACTGGTAGAGCAATATATGTACAGTTCACATTGCTTGGGACGTCTATAAAGGCCAAACTTGCGGTGTCTAGGCCGGGAATCCACCATTAGCCGCTACGCTATAGTGAAGTTATCTTGTATGTTATAGTTTGGAGTAGATTTATATATTAAATACGAATGAGAAAATTTTAAAAGGTACACATGAGAAAAACTTACCAATGAAAAGAAAATTGAGAATCCTAGAATGTATAGGTTCCGTGAAGAATTTAGATCAATATATTGCAACGCCGACAATCCTAAAAAAATGATAACATTAATAACAGAATTTTAAGATAATACACACACAGTCTTAAGTGTAATATTTCGATTTTTAACACCTCGAAAAGTCTTAACTAAATATGAGATAGATGCGGTGCACACATGACACAAGAATGAAGTTTATCAATGAAAAAACAAGTCATCGATAATAATATCATGTTTCGTAGACTTTCCAAAATGATAATGCTCATCTTATAGATTTAGTCACTGTGAACCCTGTGAATGGGCTCACTACGCACTCACCGAAAGCCGCAATCATGCCGAACATAACGCAGAACATCCCACCAACTATTGGCTCGGGAATGATGATGAAGACGGCTCCAAACTTGTTGACGACACCTTGGATTACCATCAAGGCGCTTGCGTATTGGATCACTCTCCGACTGCCGACCTGTGCAGAGAGATCGTTTATGACGGCCGAGAACGTCAATGTACGAACAACAATCCTTCACACCGCTATCTACCACGACCACTATATGTCACCGGAAAACGTAATTTGGGGCACGTGATTAATGTGTCTTACCAGCATCACAATGAATTTGGAGGGGGAAAAAATCTGGACGAAATTCAAGATTTTTAATCTTTCTCGTAGGAAACCTGCTCAGGGTGTAATGCATGCCCCTCATCAGGTGTCTAACTAAGTTTATTGGAGTTGTTGGACAATTGTAAAGCTTGCGAATTTTTTGGTTGAAAAGCCATACGGATGGTGGTCGATAGTCGAATTGGGATGGGGTGTAGGGGGGAGGGGGATGCGGGGGATGCACACAGTTTACTTTCTGGTTTCTGTGCATTTCAATACTCTCTACTTCATTACCTCTTCATTCTCCTGAAGTAGAGATGTACCTACAAACACCCACGTAGATACACGCAGTTGCATCGTGTGAAGTGTAGTCCTACCTTGGTAACTCCAATGGCTCCGACGTTCTCCCCGAATGTGTTTGTACCGTTGCCGCTGCCCCAGAGCCCGGCTAGCACCGTCCCCAGGCCCTCGATGCCTATCCCGCGGTTGATGGCGTGAACCGGGGGCGGCGGGGCGCCTAGACATTACACAGCAATCACGTACTACGTATATATAAATCAAAGTGATTAAATAAAAATTGACGGTGTGAATGTGATAACTGATAATATAATGTATAATTGAGTACGTTGTTACAAATTTCAACGTTGTAATATTAGTTGATAATGGTTGACATTTACGTATTACAGTGTTGTAAAACACGAGTCTCTGTGATATCGAAGTGAGAAGTTCTAAATAAATGCGCTCATAGACTTACCGCACATCTTGGCGGTTGTGGGGTAGTAACTGATGGACTCTACCGTGCAGGCGATCACTCCAGCCAGCATACCTAGCACTCCGGCCAAGCTCACTGTGGGAATTCCCCACTGACCTGCAACAGTTTGTTTATAAAACACTTTTGCTTCGTCTATTTGATAAATGGCGGTTCTAAGATGATAATGTCATCGCACCATTTGAAAAGACACAACGACAAATCGAATGGATTTGAGTTTATTTGTCTACAAATTGAATATGAATTGGTATTTAAATGTTTTCAACTTCTATAGAAAATAGCGTAAGCAACAATGAAACCGATGCTAAGTTAAGGTCAAATACTGTCAACTCGTTAGCGACAAAGAAAAGTCCTACACGATGAAGAAGTTGCCTATAGCTTGGTGGAGGTGCCGGGTTTGGTGGAGGTGCCGGGTCGATTCTACAGTTTACTTGCAACATGATAATTATCGACAGGCGATATACACCTCTTTAAATTCGAATTAAATTGAAAAATAACCATATTATGTAACTGATTTACCAGGGTATGGTACTCGAAACCAAGAAGAGTCCTCCAGGATGCGTATCTTGGTGTCTGTCCGCGAGGGATGACCATACGGGAAGACGTCGTAGATGGTCAAGATGCCACACACGGCCCACATTATCATGATGGTCAATAACACCTGCGCAAAGAGTTAGTAGGCAGTGGCCTCTTAGTTCTAAGTCTGTTACTAACTCCTTAAGCAACCTATAACCATAACCATCATACGTTCTAAGTCTGTTACTAACTCCTTAAGCAACCTATAACCATAACCATCATACAGTAGACGACCCCTAATAAGGATAGGGCCTACATAAAGATGTTTATACATCTTTCGATCAGAGTTGAAATGGCTTGGGCAATAATTGGCATTTGTGTCAATACACATTTATTAATAATCCCGAATTTCTTTGTACAGCAATTGAACAACGTAAAGTATTTAAATAACATTATTAATAAATTATGATTTTATATGATCAAATTATATATTATACTTACAGGAAACAGTTTGAAGATTGGAAACCAACTTATTTGAAGTCCTTTAGTTCGGCTGTAATTTAATCCAGGCACATTGACTTCGGCCAAGCATTGTGAGAAGACTGTGAGCATCACGATTGTCCTGAAAACGCAGTATCATGGCACGGCATTGGCTAATCGAGTTGATGAGAGAGTGGTTACACAATTATATTTGTAAGGTTTTCAAGAATATTTAAGAACGTTAGAAAAATTGGTTAAGCCTATGTATATATATCACACACAATCCCCCCCCCCCCCCACACACAAAAAAAAACGTGGTTCTGAATAGTTTTTGCGGGAGGGAAAGCTGCGAAATGCTAGTTACCCCCGATTCTCTGCCGTGTTACGTGAATTGGCTTATTTTCTTTCACAGGAACCCTAACCAAAGACAACTTTCCTCTACCGTCGAGGTGGGTAAGGAAATATATTTCTCGATTTGGTTAGTCGGTAAACATTCCCATAGGTGGAATTGATGTAGTTGATAGGATTTGGAGGGAATGTCAGAGCTATTTTGTATGACATTCGTATGTTGACTGAGGGGAAAGTGTCAGTAAGGTTTGTCAGTGGTTGGTATCGAATCGACGACCTTTTGAATTAGAGTCTATGTAACGAGTGAGCTACCTCTCCCGGCTAGAGAAAAGATAAAAGTAGATTTATTACCCGCCAGCTATGCCCCAGTGCATGGAAGCGGCGGCTGCTGCGTTTTCAAACAGTGACAAGCCGACTAGTGACACGGTTGGAACGATGGTTAAAGGTGTCACGAAGCGAAGGACGATCCCAACCACACCTGCAGGCACATGTACAAGATAAAGTTTGTGTTAGTTAATAAGTTAAGTTGATGTGAGAGGTTGAGTTTTGAATCATGAAGTTAATTAATCTAAAAAACAACCATCTTCATTTTGCGGCTCTTTTTTTATCCATATTATGAAGCCAGTTGGCTCGAACTTATTTGCAAAATTACGTTCGTAAATGAGGTTGATAATTTACAAAATCCGAGAGATTTCATCATCTAATCGAATAAAAAAAATGACAACAAAAACTTTGCCCTGCTGGTAATTCATTTTAGCCGTTAACTTAAACAATGGTACATATTCACTAAAACTTTCTTAACACAATTGAGCCAATTTGGGTAACTGCTAGAAACTGCATTGCCTACAGTATTGTATTTGTTGTGTACAATAAAGGGTATTATAAATACAACTATAACTATACAAACATGATCAACTGTATTTCAACAATGCACAAAATAATGATACAAGCTAGTTATTAAAGTACAGTCATAAGAACTTTCACTAACTCACCGCAGAACCCGATGGCAACCTGCAGCAGAGCGGAGACTGCAATGGCGCCCGATAGTTCGCGCATGCGCACCTGCCACAGCTCTGTTCGGTTGTCTGCACTCATGGCGTCGAGTACTTCCCGGCTCCGGGCACTTCCACGCGGGCAGGTTCAGGAGAGCCAGCGTGGGTACCAGGAACGAGATGGTGCCTCCCTGTACGATAGGCAGGCTGTGATGGGCAGACATGGATTAAATTCCGTCATTAGAAGGGGGCATACCGATTTACCGCTATCCTAGGAACAGCTGTTGTTATATACACCACACCTACTTACTATGAAGGCTGTATACAGCGTCGCATTAGAAAAAGTGTCATTGTTAGGGCTACTGGGCTACTATCGTGATACATATTTTATAAGTACTCATACTCATAAGTACTGTTTAGGTAATCATGGTTGTGTAGACGTAGGCATAATTTTTAAGATCTCCCTAGTAACATACTTTCGAAACATGGGTTTCAATAACAATCGAAGACTTTGAATTAATAATAATTTAATCTAAATTGTGTAGAAAGTTGTTTTATAAAGAAAATCATGCATCCTTATCATTACGCTCGTCACCAAAACTTTCTTCCGCCTACTAAAATTATTCTTCAACAGTCAACACTGTGCGCATGAATTAATGTGACACCAATCTGCCTTGTCCCCTAAGCATCTTTTGTGAGCAGCACCATTTTGATTCAATATTTTAATTTTCTTGAACACTAGTGCAGAATCATATGACAGCTCCATTAATCAATATTTTTACTTGCCTTTAGTTGCCACCACACACTATGAGGTGGTGTAGAGGTGGCGTGGGGTGTGTGGTAGTGACACAACTTGTATGTGTAGACCTACGAGGATTGTATGTGTAGACCTACGAGGAAACGCTGCGGCCTTGACTCTTACCGGCATCCGAAGGGGCCTGAAGGAGTTGCCCCCTACAAAACTATGAGGTGGTGTAGAGGTGGCGTGGGGGGTTTGTGGGTAGGGGACACAACTTGTATGAGTAGACCTACGAGGAAACGCTTGCGGCCTTGACTCTTACCGGCATCCGAAGGTGACCTGGAGGAAGGTGACTATTCCGGTGACAAAGATCATGGTGGAAATGATCTGACTGCGAGCCGGGTCGTCTTCAGACATGCAGAGCGCAGGCGTCAATATGAACGGGATAGCCACGATAGCTCCAATCATCGTCAGGTAATGCTAAGAGGAAAACAGAGAAAATTTGTGACAGTCATACTTGGGGAAGGAACTTTCTAAAATAACGAGTTCCATTTTCCCATGAACTTTTTAAGGAACTTGATCCCTTATAAGTTAATGTTGAGGAATTTTTAAGTGATCAAGTTCATATTTTCAAGGAATTTTTTAGAAAGTTTCTTAAAACGTTCCAGTTACAATTGAGAAGTCAATTTTGTACTTAGCTCCACTTTTCAGTATTCGTTAGCAAACAACCTTGCCATTACGTATCATTTATAATGTTCATATCATTATGTATCATCATTATTTATGACCCTACCGCTCACCGTGCTCTTTGACAGCCGTACGCATATTTGCAAGTTGCACGTCAGTCACTCTGCAGTCGCATTAAAGAAACTTAAAAATAAAGGGGAACTTTTTAGAGGTAAGGGTGTAAAAAGAAACTTGAAATTTATAAAAGTTTTTTTTAATTGATGGACTGAATCTTTTAAAAGTTCCTTTTCAAAATGAACTTTTCCAAGTAAAGTGACAGTCTCAGTAATAGTTGTGAATCAAGAGGGAATATCATATCTCTATCGCCTAGTAGCCATTCGCAAGTTTGGGAGCGACGTTCCCATATAAGCATATATATATATATGCATTAGTATTTTTGTACTATTGTTATGTTTGTATTCCACAAATAGCTAAGATATATTTTATGGTAGGCCCATTTCTTTGCTTGTGTTTTAAAATTTGTCTATACTTGTCTTATTTCTATAGAAATTTATTAAGTCTGATTATTTTTTAATATTTGTTTGCCTTTTTGTCTCTTATGTCTTATATTTGTTTTATGTACTGCCTTAAATGAAACCAATCTCGGCCCACAAGAAAAACTAGACCAAATACTTGTTCTCTCGTTCATTAGTTTCTCTTATATACGAGGCACTCAAATTCTTTACTAAACCAACAGTAAAAATTTGTATATATGTACAACTAAGACTAAGGCATTAATTATCAAAAAACTTATTTTTAGGATAGAAAAAGTGACGGAGTATATCTCAATTTGCACCTGCTTGTATACAGCAAATTATACCCTTTTCCAAACAACCTCAAATAACAAGTTTTATTTGTTTAGGAATAAGTAAAAAATACTTATTCCAACAATAATTCTTAGAGGTAATCACAAAGTTGTTAATTATTATATTTAATATTCTATGTTTGTGGAAAATAAAACTACTTACTTACTTACTTACTCACTTGTCCGTAATGTGTGTGTGTGTTTCACGTCTCACGTTAAAAACTTAGCCTAACAGAACACAACGTCCGATTCAGTGTGTTTTTTTGTTGGTATTGCCTTTCAACAAGCATGATATACGTACATAATGTTTTTATTGACCCCGGGGGTAAAGGGAAGTGGCTAGCCCCCCCCCCCCCGCACAAAGTTGAAAAATTCATTATACCGGGCACATCTACCATATTGAATGCGCGAACAAGCAGCGAACCTTTATCAATGTTAAAATTACCCGGTACCTCCACCAAAAATGTCGTCACACTGCGAAAGTATTAAATGTCTGTATTCTTCTCCTACGCTGTTGATTTAGTATTTTCGCTCTCACTTTTGGGTACACTCCCATACCGTGTTTTTCTAATTTATTTTTACATAAATCAGTTGGAAAGTTCAGTTCAATTTTGGAAACTCTATAAGGTTGTGCGGGAATGGAATACTTGATATCTTTATAACCTTGCAACATTCGAACCAGTTGCGACCATGTTCGTTTAATACAACTGTAATAAAATAATAATTCACATACATACATTCGAATCTAAAGAAATTTCAGCTATAGATTTTTCCAAAGTATGAGTGTATGCCATGAATGTTCTATCGTGTTTATAGGGTGAGGTATACCTGTAGAGCCATGAATATACACAGGTACCAGGGTGGCACGTCGTCGATAGCGTATGTACAGATGCTCGTCTTGGTAGGCAGCTCAGATGGATGCGACTGTGAAACTTGAATCCCCACTGCATTTGCCTAGAAACATAATAGCTCAAATAACTAATTGTAGCGTCATTATAGTTATGTGGAGATAGGTTGCTTATCTCAGTATTTGGGGCCTCTAAACTTGGGAAACATAAGCATGGCTACCTCAAAGACACACAAGAACTCTAAGCTCTTTATCATTTAGATTCGTGCGTGTATCATGATGGATTGGCTATGAACACGATTGCATTATGTTCCTTTTAAAATAAAACTTATTTCATGCGGAACACGAACGAAGGGGAAGGGGGGGGGCAGTTTCTGAATTCCTCCTCCCCGCCCCCCAGACGTTGGACGCTGGAAAAGTAATTTTGAATTTCATACGAATGAGCAGTGAACGCGACTTATTTATTTTTATCTTGGCTAACCATTACTTAGGTTGTGTGTAGTAAATGAAACCAGAAATAAATTATTATTAAGTACCGCATAGTTTTTTTTTATCTATGTATGCATCATCATTTTAAAATCTAAACTTTTCTATCTTGAATTCATTGTTACCGGTACACTATCTTTTTTTGGAGAGCGTCTAGTGCCACATATTATTTGGTTGCACATTATATAAAAATGTGAGAGCTTTCTAGTTTTTGGTACCACACTTTAATTTGTTTTCCCTCGTGCCAACACCCACAGGCAGGCTAGAACAATCTTAGGACAAGATAAACGAAATTAATACATTATTGGAATTCACAGCCTAGGCTAAACGTAAGCCATCGTTGTCCATTTCCTGGGGTAGGTAAGAAACCGATCCAAAACAACACTAAAAACAGGTGTGGAGAGTTGGAAAGGAATGTATAGGCCTCGTGCACACTACTACTGAAACAAAAATAGAAAAACTTCAGTCAGAATTAACCGAGTCGGTATCAGACCGACAACCACTCAATCACATTCTCGCATGGAAATCTTGCGCTACCTCTGGTCACCTCCAGTTAACGAACGACGATGTTATGTTTTATGAATATAGACTGGCCGCGAAGGATACCCCAACCCCAAGGGGTATATATACTGTGGAAAAGTTGGGGAAAAATCTTTCGAGGTCTACTCATGTATGACGATGACCTCATAGTCCCCTATCGTGAATTATGTAGTGTTTCCACTTGTACCCCTTACACAATCGCACTGTCACGCAGCAGCTGATCTAGGACATAATCATGGGGGGGGGGGCTATTCGCGCGTCCATGTACATCCGTGGGAAAGGCACGGGGTCCCATGGGGGGATTTTTTGAAAATCTGGTTTTTAGAGTGCATTTGGTGCGTTTTAGAAAAAAGTGGTGGGCTCAATGAAATACCGAAACAATGTAGTTTGTTTGCGTCAATTTGTTTTGTCGTCATGTCTAGCTTAGGATTCACAGCATACGTGCTGAAACCTGAAACCATGACGCAGCCCTTGTTTTAGCTCAACAGGCCGTGCCCTGCTATAGCGTGCACAACACATCCCGATCAAACTTCACTCCACAACTCCACGAGCCACACACAAATTCACTTCCTCCTCTACCGCCCTACGTGATTATCATACTTTCTAGGGTGGCATTTCATATATACTTTTGTAATATATGCCGTTCGCTAGGCTGTTTGCACAATAAAATAATAAAATATTATGGAATATTATAATTTATTTTATTTTGAAAGAATCATGGGGGGACAATTGCCCCACAGTCCCCCCTTGTATCCGCCACTGCGCACTGTTAACACACACGTAAGCTATATAGGCCTGCCTACCATACTCGGATGCTGTGCCACAGCTCTATTAGCTTGATTACCCTCCATGGCTGGACGCTGATTGACAACTGACGACTAATGTCGTTGCACATCAACAGATCAACAGATCTGATGGACGAGGCATTTCCTTGTTCGTGTCGGTGTTGCGTAATGTTGACACTGCAATTACTTGCAAAGCTTCTAATTACTCTTGATATTTGTTCTTGTAATCTCTATTGAAGGTAACAAGGCCACACATTTTGTAAATGTCCATTGACATAGTAACACAAGTGTGCAAGATCAACGATTACTAGGCTTTCTAATTAATAGAATGGAATGACAGCTGTATGATAACTATTGTAATGATGGAACTTTTAGAGCAGGTGAGGTTAATCTGCACTTCTAAATAAAGAAAAAGATATAGAATTAAACAATATTTCGACGATTATTCACTATTCAGCCGTCTTCCTAAAGTATATTGTCAATTAGCGTAGGCGTTCACATTGATTTAAACGTTGATATCCAGCATGAAAAATTGCGTTTAAAAAATGTGTAAACTTGGGAATAAATTCCCGAAGTTCACCAAAATTGATTAAATTACAGAGAATTCACAATTTTTTTCATCAATGAATTAATTTAGGATTACGCGTACTGTATGTCATTGATTGATTCGTTTATTTACGTTCGTGTGAAATATGATACCGAATACCGATGTTGTTAACCGTTTACCTGAGAAGAACATAAAGCTGAGCGCTAAAACTCGTCTCCGCGCCAGCCTCAGCGACTCCTTCAAAACACGTGTCCAAATAATAATAATAAGATTAAAAAAGTACACACCCCTATTCATGATCGCCTAGGGAATAAACAGGGGGGCATACTCCCATAATGAGAAACATCCTTCACTCGGACGCATCGGGTGCAAGATGCAAATTCGCAGAGCAATTTTTTTTGTATACAACGCAACTGAAAATTGCAATTTTTGTCATTTGGAGTGTATTTTTCTCGATAATTGATAGTTTGTGAAATATAGATTTTACTACTTGGATGTTGGTTTTCACGGCAATGAAACTACACAATTTAAATTAATACTTTCTTATATTTTACCATACCAATATTATAGGTATAAGCGAGATTTATAATGCATATTATAAACGTGGTAGTGGTAGTGGTAGTGGTAGTGGTAGTGGTAGTGGTAGTGGTAGTGGTAGTGGTAGTGGTAGTGGTAGTGGTAGTGGTAGTGGTAGTGGTAGTGGTAGTGGCATTGGTAGTGGTAGTGGTAGTGGTAGTTATAGTAGTAGTAGTATAGCATAAACATGACAGAAATTAAATCCGCTAAAGGGCTGACTTATCGATATTAATTCTTGAAGAGTCTAATAGAATAGGGAAGGCTCTACAGTTTTAGATATTAGCGCTGGTGTACAGAATCAGTATTCACTTAAAAACACCAACGTCGTAGTTTATATCAATCCAAAGTAAATACTTTCTATTTCAAAGAGGTACAAAGTTTTACGTTTACTCTTTTCCGAGCTTTTATTGTGAAAATACGTGTGACGTCATAACCCTAAATACATTGTTGGTGAAGAATGAAATTGAAGCGAAATTCACCGCTCGGCCGTTCACCAGCTCGTGTTAAAACAAGAGTCCATTGTTGACATTTTCTCTATAAATGTTATCCATATAGGTGTTAAGATATCTATGATGTTATCATAAAACCACCGCCTGCTCGAATGGGATGAATTGGGTTCATCCCATTCGAGCAGGCGGTGCATAACACCATTAATCATTAAAAATGTATTCACAAAAATCCAAATGTTATATCTTGTTAAACAAATTATTGTTTATTAGTATTTCTTAATCATACTACAAACAAATTTTATTCCAAAAGTGCTTCTAGAAGTAAGATAATCATCAAAAATGCTGTTTTTTCAATGAGTAGGGTTATGACATATTGCCCTGTTTTTCCCGACAATATTTCGCTAAATCTTTAAGCTCACTTTTATGACTGAAAATAATTTTTAAATAACGAAAATTCTTTATTTTTGTAATTAGAAACTGGCCCTGAATATAATAGAATAATTGGATGAGCGTAGCGAAGATTCCATTCTACCACACTGGAGAAAAAAATCCAGAATGTTTATTTTATTTTTATTTTTGTGTGTTTGTTAACACGATTTCGGCATGGAATACTCCAATTATATTCCAATTGCGATGGAATTTTCTGGAGGCCTTTGAAATCTCTGAACTAAGAACTGTCACGTTTTTGAGTGCAATCGAAAAATTATTTCTCATGATAATCGCAATTTTACGCTTTTTTCCGATTAAAAAAAATGTCTTCGACTCATAACACCTAGGCCTACATGCTTTATCCGATTGTAATGATTTTTTCACGGAACATTAATTTTATGAATTAATACATTCGTGTGAAATTTGAGCGCAATCGAAATTTTTTTCTTATGAAAATCGCAATTTTACGCTTTTTTCGTTTAAAAAAATTACGCTCATCTAACAACGCGCCTGTAAAAGCGTTTGCGAAGTTTCCTAGTAAAAAAACTTTGTGAGTCTTTCCTATTCGTGCGCTTCTAGGCTGAATAATCTAGTTCTTTCTCCGTCTCTACCGTCCGCGGCGGCGCATAAGCTTACGATTAGGGCATGGGTTCGAGTCCCGCATAAGGCAGGGTTTTTATTGTCCACACGGTTATACTACCATCTTTGGTCCACACACTCCGAATTTATAGTGCGATCAAGGTGTCTTCTCAAACACAACTAAAGTGCAAAATGTGATACCAGCATAAAAATTTGCAATTATATAGATTTTGTAATGAGAAATTTGAAAATAACTGGCTCCACGATGGGGTCTTATTATTTAACTATTAATTAATTAATTAATATGAATGAGATTATTATGTGACACGAATTTCAAAGTGGCAATAAATTAGTCATGTTTAGTATAAATTAAGAAAATTTTTCACCCTTATAAAGAAAAAAAAAATACATTGACAAAATATATTGAAATATACATAAGTTATAGTTAAATATGTTGATTTTGCTGATTTTTTAGTTTTTGAACCAAAAGATCAACGTAAAAGAAAAACTTCTTCCAACCATTGATATCACAGTGTTCACAAAAGAACTGGAAACTATAATTAATATATATTTATATTTTCAATAATAGTAATTACAATATATTTAACACAATTTACAATATGGCGTAAAGATGTCTAACTATGGTATAAAATAAGATACGAACTTAAAAATTTAGCAATCTTAAAGCTTTTGTAATGAGAAATTCGAAAATAACTGGCTCCAAGCTAAGTGTTTAGTATTTAACTACTAATTAATTAATTAACATTAATTAGTTAATTTAGTAATAAATTTTCAAAGTGAAGACGAATTTGTAGTGTTTGGTATCAATTGAAAGCATTTTTCACCAACATTAACAGAAACAAAAATTGGAAAATATAAACATGTCATAGTTAAATATATTGATTTTGTGATTTTTTAGTTTTTGAACCAAAAGATCAACTTAAAAGTAAAATTTCTTCTAACCAATGATGACACAGTGTTCACAAAAGAACTGGTTACAATAATTATTGTATCATTTTTCAATGTTCAATAATGGTAATTACAATTATATTTTACACAAATTAACAAATTTTCTTAAATTGAAAAGTTACAGAAACATGTTGTGTGACGTAGCAAAATGATTCATTTGACTTGTTTATATCAATCTTAAAGATTTTATTGAGCGAGCGTAGCGAGCGTCTCCACTTGACTCTTATGGCTCGAATGTCTTTTTTTTCTTTTTCTGTTACTGCTTCGGTACAGGTAGCACCGTTTCTCTGATCGACCTGAAATTTTGCACACGTTTACATACCACCTATGCGGGTTGCTGTATAGTTTTGTGGCAAAATCTTTCAAAAAGTTAAAAAGTTACATTAAAGTTAATCGAAAGTTTTTTTTTCAAACTTAACGGCGACAAAATCTGAGGTGGCCAAATCATTTAGAATCTCCGTCCGGTCACGAATATGTTAATTTTATTTTGATCCGATAAGTAGTGTAGATGGAAATTACATTATAACAAAGTACCGTTACCATGGCAACGGAAAGTCGCGCAGCTTTTTTGGCTCATGATAGCGGTCGAACGGAGGCTCGGATCGAGTTGAAATTTTGACCATCCGTAAGCATCGTTCCCGATTGAATGCCATTAGTTTTGTGGCAAAATCGTTCAAAAAGTTATAAAGTTACATTAAAGTTAATCTAAAGTTTTTTTAAAAAACTGAACGGCGACAAAATCTGAGGTAGCCAAATCATTTAGAATGTCCGTTCGGTCACGAATATGTTAATTTTATTTTGATCCGATAAGTAGTGTAGATAGAAATTACATTTTAACAAAAGTAAAGTTACCATGGCAACGAAAAGTCGCACGAGAATTCTGGTCACTATGCACTTCCACCTAGAAGTAATCAAGGATTAAAATAGTTTTCCCAAAGAAATGATGTCAAGGTCCTCTAGATGGCGGTGGATTTTATCCATTCTCTCCTATTTTACAAATTTTCAGCTAAATCGGTCAAGACCTTAAAGACTTATTGGTATGTAACATTATGGGAATGTCGTACTCGGGTCGTGTTGCACGTACCGGTGCTCGCTCAACAACGCGACGGGACTTTAGCGTTTTCCTAGTACACCTAGGTGTAATTACCACAATTTGAGGTGGACAAAAGAACAAACCTTGTAATTTGTGTTAAATATATTGTAATTACTATTATTGAAAATTGAAAAATATGTATTTATTGTTACCAGCTCTTTAGTGAACACTGTGATATCATTGGTTAGAAGAAATTTTACTTTAACGTTGATCGTTTGGTTCAAAAACTAAAAAATCAGTAAAATCAACATATTTAACTAATATTAGTGTTTCAATTTTTTTCCAAACATGACTAATTTATTGCCACTTTGAAATTCATGTCACATAATTAACTAATTAATATTAATAAATTAATTAATTAGTAGTTAAATAATAAGACCCCATCGTGGAGCCAGTTATTTTCAAATTTCTCATTACAAAATCTACATAATTGCAAATTTTTATGCTGGTGGTATCACATTTTGCTAATCTTTACTCCACTAGACGCATGTGACCGCCAGAATTTACAACTAGGAAAACGCTTTAGTCCCGCCGCGTTGATGGATGAGCGTTTTTGTAAGTTTTTAGTTTTTGTAGGACCACTTTTCCTTTGCAAGTGCTATTTGAATGCATTGTAGGTGATTGTTGTCAAGTTTCTATTGTTAATTGTTAATTGTTATTATAAACCTAAAAAACTCATATTAAAACCTTTATTTCTATGGATTCTGGCTAACTTTTTCAACTTTTTCTTTCAAAAAGCAATACATCACCATTACCTTAAAGTCCATGTGAAATATGAACGTTGTATAAGTACTAGGAAAACGCTTAAGTCCCGCCGCGTTGTTGGATGAGCGTAATTGGTGCATTGAGCTGCCATAATTGTGTTATGAGGATTTTCTGTTGTTCTGTGACAAAATTATTACAAAGTCGAATAATTTTTTTAAATTAAATTAAAAAATACAAAATTAACATTATTTTTTAATTTTTTTAATTTTAAAAAACGAAAAAAAATCGTAAAATTGCGATTTTCATAAGAAATAATTATTCGATTGCGCTCAAATTTTACAAAAATATATTAATTCATAAAATTAAGGTTCTGTGAAAAATTCATTACAATAGGATAAAGCATGTAGGTGTTATAAGTCAAAGACTTGTTTAAAAAAAGAAAAAACCTGTAAAATTTAAATTTTTTATGAGAAATAATTTTTCGATTGCGCTCAAATTTCACACGAATATCTTAATTCATAAAATTAAGGTTCTGTGAAAAAACCATTACAATCGAATTAAGCATGTAGGTGTTATAAGTCGAAGAACTATTTTAAAATCGAAAAAATTCGTAAAATGGCGATTTTCATGAGAAATAATTTTCCGATTGCGCTCAAAAACGTGGCAGTTCTAAGTTCAGAGATTTCGAAGGTCTCCATAAAATTTCATCGCAATTGGAGTATCGGTTTAGCCGGAATCGTGTTAACAAACACACAATAATACAAACAGAAAAAAAAAAAAAAAAAAAAAAAAAAAAAAAAAACATCGCGGATTTTTTTCTCCAGTGTAGTGAAATGGAATCTTCGCTTCGCTCGCTACGCTCGCTACGCTCATCCAATAAATAATAATTAGACTCATCATGTTCTTTTAGTAAATAAATTGGATGAGCGAAGCGAGCGAAGCGAAGATTCCATTCTACCACACTGGAGAAAAAAATCCGGAATGTTTTTTTTTTTCTTTTTTTTTCTTTCTTTTTGTATTTTTGTGTGTTTGTTAACACGATTCCGGCTAAACCGATACTCCAATTGCGATGAAATTTTATGGATGCCTTCGAAATCTCTGAACTTAGAACTGCCACGTTTTTGAGCGCAATCGGAAAATTATTTCTCATGAAAATCGCAATTTTACGATTTTTTTCGATTTTTAAAAACTTTCTTCGACTTATAACACCTACATGCTTAATCAGATTTTAATTATATTTTCACAGAACCTTAATATAATGAATTAAGATATTCGTGTGAAATTTGAGCGCAATCGAAAAAATATTTCTCATGAAAATCGAAATTTTACAGGTTTTTTCTTTTTTAAAACAATTCTTTGACTTATAACACCTACATGCTTTATCCCATTGCAATAGTTTTTTCACAGAACCTTAATTTTATGAATTAATATATTTGTGTAAAATTTGAGCGCAATCGAATAATTATTTCTTATGAAAATCGCAATTTTACGATTTTTTTCTTTTTTAAAAATTACGATTAATAAAAAAAATAAAAAAAATAAAGTTAATTTTTAATTTCATTTAATTTAATTTAAAAAATTCTTCGACTTAGAAATAATTTTTTCACAGAGCAACAGAAAATCCGCATAACACATGGCAGCTATCAACGCACCAATTACGCTCATCCAACAACGCGGCGGGACTTAAGCGTTTTCCTAGTATATTAAATTAAAGGAAAAGCAGGGTACTGAAAGTACCCGAAATATTGCTTTTCCTTTTTAAACAATTCTTTGACTTATAACACCTACATGCTTTATTTATTTATTTATTTATTTATTTATTTATTTATTTATTTATTTATTTATTTATTTATTTATTTATTTATTGAATCCATGGACATGTACATGGTACACATATCGGATATACATACATATGTCTAACCGTTACATATCACAAATAACAAATAACAGATGACAAATAACAAATAACAATTAACAGATAACAAATACAAATTCAAAAGAATACAATAACAATTATAAATTTCAATATGGTAAAACTCTAAGTGGAGGGATTTAGGAATTCGTCTAGAGAATAAAAAGATTTTTCTAGCAAATACTTCTTAAGGTCAAACTTGAATGATTTGGAATTTTTGATATCATGTGGGAGATTATTGTAGAGAATGCGGCAAAGGAACTGTGGACTACTTTTAACACACATAACAAAACTTGTAGAAATACAGCCAAACCTTACACACTCAAAAGGAATGAGATCTAAAAAAAGGGCCAAGCTCATCTACCCTTCCACATAAACGTACAGTGTCCCATAACAGCATCCTCGAAAAGCTTGGCAAAATAGAATTTGCGATTATTAATTTAACGTAATAGTTTATCCAAGTTCTTTTTTTCTAATTAATTTAAACGTAATAACATGCAAATTCTATTTTGCCAAGCTTTTCGAGGATGCTGTTATGGGACACTGTACGTTTATGTGGAAGGGTAGATGAGCTTGGCCCTTTTTTTAGATCTCATTCCTTTTGAGTGTGTAAGGTTTGGCTGTATTTCTACAAGTTTTTGTTATGTGTGTGATCTCATTACTTTTTCAAGTTCCATTACAAAATTATTTGTTAAAATATAATATTTTTATCAAAGTTGATTTAAATTCTATGGTATTAGCAGTATAGCAGTAGGGATTCATGTACATCCTGGGTATAGGTGGTATAACCATGGTATAACGACGGTATAAGGACTGGACCCCAATTCTTGAGTTCGTGGGAGATGAGTTGAAAACGCAATTTGAAAACGAAGTCGTTTTCGTTTTCGAAGGAATTGGTATTCTTGAACGGTATCGTGGAAAACGTCATGGGTTGTGAGTTGAAAGCATTGATATTAAACCCCTATAGTAGGCATAGGATGTCTATGGTTGAAAGAGTATCACGAAATCCAAACACTTTAAAAAGATTTGCGTATAGCAAAGAGCTCGAAAAAGTTCTATATTTATTCTAGATGGCAGTGCCTTCATAAACGCGGGCCAATCGAAAGACGAGTTGTATGAAATGATTTGATTGTTGCAATTATGTAAACAAACAGATGAGCAAGCTAATATCAGAACAATGTTGTGCTGGCATAGGGTTGGCTAGGCTTGTCAAACATGTAATGTAAGTATGAATTTTACTAGTCCTATAGCCAAATGGAACTTTAGACCTACACTTTTGCATTATAAATAATTTTCCACATCTGGGCCTAGGCCAGGGATGGTTTCTGATTTGTTTTATGAGAGTATAATGACACCTTTTCTCGTTCCACACAAAGAAGAAAAATTTTAAATGTCCGCTATTTGTTTACGTATCGCACTTTCCCGCCTAACTCTGCTTATACCGTCAACAAGTGTCAAGTAACTATGGTTACTTGTTGATTGTATGCCAAGTGTTTAAGGCTTATTTTAAAACCCTTATTTGGAAGCCTTCCAGCAAACTTTTTCAACTTTTTTTTTCAAAAGAGACTATATTTCTATAACCTTAATGTCCATGTAAAATATGAACATTGTAGTCCCACCCGTCTGGTCAGAATCGCGGGCCGACGTATTAGATGTTAGCAGTAGCAGTAGTAGCAGTAGTAGCAGTAGCTAACATCCTTAAAGTGATTTTGAGCATGTTTCAGCCATTTTTTCACCAAGAAGGAATAATCGTACCCCAAAAAATTTGGCATGTGTTGTCAGGTACCTAAATCCCCTCGATTGTGATAGTTTTCAAGTTCACATCACGTTACATGACGGCTGGGTAACACCTCGAAATCACCCCAACTCTGCTTGGTGTATAAGGTGCTTGAGTGTGTAGCGCACCGCGGCTTGGCTGCGGTGCCCTAACGGGCACCTAGATAAAATGAATGTCCAAACGACGGGATGAAAATATTGGCTACATTTCTTGTGTTGTGACTGTGATTGGTCAAATTGGTGTGGAAAAGCTCAGGGTTGGAATGGACAAAAGTTGCAGCTGTTTGTATTAGAGTTGAAGTTAGGGTAAGAATACGTAATTTGGGAAAGTATGTCCTGCAAGATGTCCGCCTAGAGAGACCAGCGAGTATTCTTGCAGCCCCTTTTTGAATGATAAATGTTCGTTGAGCATGGACAGACGAGCCCCAAAAAAGTATACCATATGAGAGGATTGAATGAATAAATGCATGATAAACTAAAAGAAGGGATGATTCGCTGGCGATGATTTTAAGTTTACGGAGCATGAAGCAGCCGCTTAGTAGCTGGAAGCAATTCGGTTGATATGGGGGTCCAATCGAGGGATTCAGTTATGGTGAGGCCTAGGACTTTATTGAGATGCTCTTGAAATGCATTTCCCATCAAACAATTTAAATGGGCTGAAAAGGGTTTTTTAAGGTGATTTTTATAGAAAGTGGGGGTACACGCTTAGATGGTTGAAAGGGATAAACGATTTTGCTCACAGTAATATGATTTTGTAAACTTTTTTGAAGCCATTTAAAATAAGAGGCAGGTTAGTTGGGTCAATAGGTTGATTGAAGAAATTTGGGCACGTAAGTGGGTTTTTGGTAATATCATCGCGTAAAGTGAAAGATAGCAAAGACATAAGTTGTCATGGTTTTATATTAATAATTTTAGGAAGATCGTTATGTACAGAAAAAAAATAGAGGGCCAAACGACCCAGGAACCCCATTTTTTCTACGGGAAGCGGAGAAGATAAAAGGTTTTAAACCGGTAAAATTTTAACTGATTGTTTTTCTTCAGAAGAAAAGGATGCAATCCAGCTATGGGTAGGACCAAAATTCCCTAGGGATAAAAAATTTCTTGGGAGAATCTGATATAATATAGCCTTGCTTAAATCATGAATAGAGCAATTGCAGCATCACCGTTTAAAGTGCATTTAAAGGTAATGGAAAGAAAATTGCAGATGTATAGATCTTTGATGGGAATCCGTGCTGGCTGTTACCCGGGGGTTGTGCTTTTCTAATTGAAGTGGCGAAGTGCTACTATTCAAATATTTTTGAAAAGGGGTGGTTCTTCCTTTTTTGGGGTTTGGGAAATCCGGTGTTTAAAGTACTGAGGGGAAAACTCCCAATTCAAATGATTTTTAATTGCATAAAAAAAGGGGAACGCAAAGTGCCTGGCTTTAGTCCAATTGCCTAGGAATACCATCCAAACCAGTGAATTTTTTGTACCTAGCTTTTTAAAAAGTGAAGGCCCTTTTGGGAACTTGTGGGGAAGAGAAACTTGTTTAAAATGAAGATCATTTTCGGAAATGAACAGGGGGAAGTGTTTGTGGAGGTGAGCGGGGCGAGGGAGGGGGAAGTGCTGGCCCCTTAAAAAAATTTGTTAAAAGATTAGCTACTATTGTGGGGTTATCCATTTCTGACCGTAATATAATATGTATTTTTTTTGGATGTGGTTGGGGGGCACAGTTTCAGTTTTTGATCATTCCCCGACGTTTTGGACTATGGAGAGGATTTATTTGGGGGGAAATATAATTTTATCATTGTCTTGCGTTTAGCTATTTTTATTTCGGAAGGGGTTTTTTTTTTTTTCTTTACTTATATTCCGCTTTTAACATGGAATTTAGGGGTTTGCTTTTTATAGGGGGTTTTGGGAGACGAAGCTCTTCAGACCCGCAATATTAGCAGTCCCCCATTTATTGCCTTTCCGTAGTGATTAGTTTTTGCTTAGTGAGCGGGAAACCCAATTTGTTTTTTAATGGGCAAAAAACCGGGTGTGGAAAAAGAAAAACCCGTATCAATGATTCTGCATCTTTAAAAATGAAACCAGTCTTCATCTTGGACATTTCCAGAAGATTTTCTTTTCTTTCGGGGCATTACGTTTTTTATTCCGTGTGCTTGGTTTTGGGGGTGGTATTTAAAATTTTCAGGGTAAAAAAGATGGGTCAGAAAGCCCAGAGTCAAAGTACTGTGGTGAAATTGCGGGGTTTCAGGGTAGTTAATATTTATCTAGTAGAGTAGAGCTAGTAGGGGAACTCTAGTGGGGGTGAAGATGAGGGGGTTTCATCTTGAAATGACAAAGACTTTTGGAAACTTTTTTCTAGTTTTGAAGGCATCAACTTTTTTGTTTTAAAAAAATCTCCCAGGCACATATTTCACCCTTGGGGAATATTGTTTGTTATTTTAATAAGTACTGTTCCAAGGGATTCCAAAACTTTTTAATGCCCCTCCACTAGGAATCTATACTAGAGAGGATTAAAAGTTGTAAGTTTAAATTCCAGGAGACAGCTGTGCATTCAACATCTCTAAACCAGAGGTTGGTAACCCAAATGAGAAATTTCCCAAGTGTGGGCTTTGAAAGAATAGCTATCCGCCGTAGGATTTCTACGGCAATAGAAACTAAGTTGCAGTAGGGAGGTTGAAAGTGCGGGATTCTGGGTCAAGCCAAGTTCTGAAAAACAAGAATGTCAGGGAATATTGAAAAAGAAATAATTGTTTTTTCTTAATTTTGTTCCTACAGACTGTATTTTAAAGGGGGACATGATAAGGGGTTACTATTGGGGAAATCTTTAAGGGGGGTTTTAAGTCTTTCGGGCATCTGAAATTTGAAGGGAGTAGGCCTACAAACGGGATGTTAATTTCAAAAGCGGAGGGTATGTTCTCGCGAAGCACTAACTCTTGGGACTGGGTTAAAGACGTACAGTTCCTGTTCAAAAAGGGAGGGATGTCTTTCGGATACGGGCACCCGTTCTGGCGTCTCCTCCAATGCAAAAGACAGTACCGTGCCCCTGTTCACAAGTAGAGTTGGTGTCAGCCCTCAGATGGGGCACCCGTGCTGGCGTCTCTCCGACGTAAAAGACAGTACTGTGTCATTTCAAAAGAAAGGGGTGATACAGTCTCGATGACCTCTGTGCTGGCGTCTCCTCCGACGTACAAGCGTACTGTTCATTTTCCAAGTAAGGTGATATCATCTCGGATGACGGCATCTGTGCTGGCGTCTCCTCCGACTACAAGTCGAAAGTGTCATGTTCACAAGTAAGATGACAGTCTATCATCGAGGGCCATTCGGGCCCCTTCTCCCCATGCAAAAACATAAAATCCCTGTTAAAGTAGAGGTGGTGTCAGTCTCGGATGCGGCCCCCGTGCTGGCGTCTCCTCCGCGTACAAACGTACGAGTCATTTTTCACAGAAAGGGTGATTCAGTCTCGGATAAAAGGCATCTGTGCTGGCTCTCCTCCACTACAAGTGTAAAAAGTGTCATGTTCACAATAGAGATGACACGTTCAGTCGAGGGGCACATGTCTGGCTTCTCCTCCAATGCAAAAAACAGTAAATGCCCTTTTCACAAATAGGGGTGATGTCAGTTTCGGATGACGCCCCTGCTGGCGTCTCCTCCGACGTACAGAAGTACTGTTCATTTCAAAAGTAGGGTGATATCAGTTTTCGATGACGGCACCCGGCGGCGTCTCCTCCGACGACAAAGTACGTGTCTTTCACAGTAAGGTGATGTCATTTCGGTGACGGCACCCTGCGGGCGTCTCCTCCGACTACAAACATACTGTGTCTGTTCAAAAGTAGAGGTGATATCATCTCGGATGACGGCCCCCTGCTGGCGCTCCTCCGCGTAAAAGTCAGTACTTTCCCATTTTCCCAAAATAGAGATGACAGTCTATCAGTCACGCGCATGTGCTGGCTTCTCCTAAAATGCACAAAAAAGTACAATGCCCTGTTCAAAAATAGAGGTGAAGTCTCTCGGACAAGGGCACCCTGCGGGGCGTTCCTCCGCTACAAGCTACTGTGTCGTTCACAGTAAGGGGGAATTCAGTCTCGGATGACGGCCTGTGCTGGCGTCCCCCCGACGTAAAAGTCAGTACAGTGTCATGTTCACAAGTAGAGAGACAGCTATCATCGACGGCACATTGCTGGCTTCCCCCCAATGCAAAAAACAAAACAATCCCTGTTACAAATAGGGTGAAGTCGTCTGGGACAACGGCACCCGTCTGACGTCTCCTCCGACGTACAATACGTACTTTTCCCCGTTCCCAATAAGGTGGTGTCTCCCGGGGGACGACCCAACGACTGTTCACAAGTAGAAGTGAATCAGCCTCGGACACCGCAAAATTCTCATCTCCCCGACGTACTAGTCACACAGTGCCCCGTTCTTAGTAGATGACAGTCGTATCGGACGACAACGCCCTTGCTGGGACCTCCTCGGACGCACAAAACAGCCTGTGCATGTTCCATGTAGAGGGGAAAGATCTTTGGATGACGGGCAGTGCTGGCTTTCCTCCCACGTACAAGACGCACAGCCCCGTTCACAAATCTTTAGTTGAGGGTTTTGATTTGGAAAAAAATGAGGGTTTGTGTATTTGATTTTAAAAACAGCTTTAAAAATACCTTTTACGGCCAAAACATCCGACCGAGTTCATAATTAATTCTTGGGATAGCTCTGTGGGAAAAATAAAAATTTCAGAAGATCTTAAAATTTCCTAATTGCATTTCGTAGTATTGTCGCATGGTTTGTGATGAATGCTTTTTTTTTTAAAGATAAAATCAAATCTTCCCCCTTTGGTGCTAGTAGCCATATTCCTCACATTTTTTTTGGGTTTGGGAATGTCATCACATTACCAAAACCCTTTTTTTATAAAACCGCGCATTCCCCATTAGCTTAGGTCAGCTGATATGCATTGCAAGGAAATTACTTTGAGTATGAAAAAGTTACCCTCCAATTCAAAATATATTTTCTTTGGATATGGAGATTGGGAGGTTGAACTATAGTTGTGTCCGTAGGAGATTTCAAAAAGTTGGAACCTTGCTAGCATCTATAGGTGAACTGGGGCGTTTTTAAAATTTTTCTCCATCTAACATCAAATTTTTCCATATCATCTTGTTAAGTTTTCGTGCACCTTGGCTACTAGGGTGAAGTCCCCTTTTGGGAAAAACGCCTTTGCAAAAGTTTTTTGAATCACAAACCTATCCAGAATTTTTTCACAGATTCTTATCCTTTATTCACCGAAATTTTCTTTCTCATCTGCAAAATCCCCTTTGGTATATGAGGCTTGTGTACACTATTTTGGTGTGGTAGATTTTAGTTGTGGTTTTTTAAATTAAAGATCAAAACTATCAAATTTAAACTACTTGGGAATAATCTTGGAATGAGCAGTTAGTTCCATTTTGCAAATGAGCTCCCTTTAAACCTTAAAATTTAGGGTTCTGCTTTTTTATATCATTTTTAGGTCCCGAGGCTGAGATCCTGGGTATAACAAGTTCATAATTTTTTTTTTTTTGTTTAAATACCCTACATTCAAACATTGGGAAACACTTTGACTTTTTATTCAGGCTCACTGTAAGATCAGTACTTGGTATTTTAATAGGGATAGTGTTTAAAGTGGTTGGAAGAAGAGGTTTTTTATATCGTCCTCATACCCTCCCCTTTTTGAAGGGGTAAGGATCTGCTGCAGTTCGGGAGAATTCTCAAAGGGTTTGTAGGGGGGAAAAACGGTTTTTTCGTTCAAGTAAAAAATGTGTTGAGGGGGATTTTCGTTGGTATTGTTTTTCTGATGCTTCATCCCCTTCCACAATGTATCAATATGTACTGTAGAATTAGGCCTATGTTAAGCATTATATTTGTTAGCCTTTGGGTATCCCACTTGTATTTTTTATGCTGACTCTCTGGCCCAAGGACTGGCATGTTTTTAAGAACTAGGAAAAATTGGCTTACCCGTTTAGATTTTGGGGTTTCTGAGTCTGTGTTGGGATCTTTTTACGCTGGGGTTTTGGATGTAATCTTACCCATCGGGAAAGAGAAGATGTGCGGCGCTGAAGATAAAACTAGAAAATTTTTGTTCTACTTCTTAAATTTTCTTAGAGTCTCTTCACTTGGTAGGCAAGTTGAAGTAATTTTTTTTGTGTGTCATCATTGGGGAATTTTTCCCTTTTGGGTCTAGTTTTGAACGTAACCTCACTGTCAATCTTGATTCTGGGACATGACTTATTATAAAAATGATAGATCTTGCTCAATGACTGCAAAATTCTAATGTCATCCATATTCAAAAAATATCTTGGTCCAGGAATTGTACAAATTATTAAAAGTTTAATAATTTAATTTGCTTGAATATGGGATTTTTGGCAAATAGCCAAGAAAACATATTATTTAAACCACTATTAACGCCCCCTCTACAAAATTTTTACTAATGACAATTTTACTGTGGGGACAAAAACCCAAAATCTAGTAAATTCCCGTCAGTAGCAAGGCCCTTTGGGCCTAACCTAGGCCAAAAGTCACTTTCCCCCAAAAAGTGATAAAATATGTGCGTTTTTTACATACGAAAATAGCAAATTCATTTCCTTAAAATTTGTCACAACTTCTGCTTTCTACCACATCGAAAATTATCAGTCAGATATAAAAAACATCTTTTTTGGGGGAAACGTAGCGAGGTAGCAGCGAGCGAAATTCCATTTTATAAAAACTGGAGAAAAAAAATCCGGGAATTTTTTTTTTTTTTTTTTCTTTCTGTATTTTTTTCTATTTGTTAAAACGATTCCGGCTAAAAAACCCATACCCCGATTGCGATGAAATTTTTTGGAGACCTTCGAAATCTCTGAACTTAGAACTGCCACGTTTTTTAGCGCAATCGGAAAATTATTTCTCATGAAAATCGCCATTTTACGAATTTTTTCATATTTCTTCGACTTATAACACCTACATGCTTAATTCGATTTTAATGATTTTTTCACAAAACCTTTATTTTATGAATTAAAATATTCGTGTGAAATTTGAGCGCAATCGAAAAATTATTTCTCATAAAAATCGAAATTTTACATGTTTTTTTCTTTTTTTAAACAAGTCTTTGACTTATAACACCTACATGCTTTATCCTATTGTAATGAATTTTTCACAGAACCTTAATTTTATGAATTAATATATTCTTGTAAAATTTGAGCGCAATCGAATAATTATTTCTTGTGAAAATCGCAATTTTACGATTTTTTTCCTTTTTTTAAAATTACGATTCATAAAAAAAATTAAAAAATAAATTCAATTTTTAATTTAATTTAATTTAATTTAAAAAAATTATTCGACTTTGTTGGATGAGCGTAGCGAGCGTAGCGAGCGAAGCGAAGATTCCATTTCACTACACTGGAGAAAAAAATCCGGAATGTTTTTTTTTTTCTTTCTTTCTTTCTTTCTTTCTTTCTTTCTTTCTTTCTTTCTTTCTTTCTTTCTTTTAGTATTTTTGTGTGTTTGTTAACACGATTCCGGCTAAACCGATACTCCGATTGCAATGAAATTTTATGGAGACCTTCGAAATCTCTGAACTTAGAACTGCCACGTTTTTGAGCGCAATCGGGAAATTTTTTCACATAAAAACGCAATTTTACGATTTTTTTCGATTTTTAAAAAATTTCTTCGACTTATAACACCTACATGCTTTATCCGATTGTAATGATTTTTTCACAGAACCTTAATTTATGAATTAAGATATTCGTGTGAAATTTGAGCGTAATCGAAAAATTATTTCTCATGAAAATCAAAATTTTATGTTTTTTTTTCTTTTTAAAAACAATTCTTTGACTTATAACACCTACATGCTTTATCCTATTGTAATGATTTTTTTACAGAACCTTAATTTTATAAATTAATATATTCGTGTTAAATTTGAGCGCAATCGAATAATTATTTCTTATGCAAATTGCAATTTTTCGATTTTTTTCTTTAAAAAAAATTACGATTAATTAAAACAATTAAGTTAATTTTTTATTTTATTTAATTTAATTATAAAAATTAAGTTAATTTTTTATATAATTTTATTTAATTAAAAAAAATCTTCGACTTAGTAATGATTTTTTCACAGAACAACAGAAAATCCGCGTAACACATGGCATCTCAATGCACCAATTACGCTCATCCAACAACGCGGCGGGACTTAAGCGTTTTCCTAGTGTAATAAAAACACAGACAAATTAACAAGTTCATATGATTTGTTTGTTTGGTTGCTATGATGCTATGCCATTGCATTGCCCATTTTTTTCCCTTTTTTTATTAATTGGATGAGCGTAGCGAGCGAAGCGTAGATTCCATTTCACTACACTGGAGAAAAAAATCCGGAATGTTTTTTTTTCTTTTTTTTTGTATTTTTGGCTGTTTGTTAACACGATTCCGGCTAAACCGATACTCCGATTGCGATGAAATTTTGTGGAGGCCTTCGAAATCTCTGAACTTAGAACTGCCACGTTTTTGAGCGCAACCGAAAAATTATTTCTCATGAAAATTGCAATTTTACGAATTTTTTTCGATTTTTAAAACAATTCTTCGACTTATAACACCTACATGCTTTATCCGATTGTAATGTGTTTTTTACAGAACCTTAATTTTATGAATTAATATATTCGTGTGAAATTTGAGCGCAATCGAATAATTATTTCTTATGAAAATCGCAATTTTACGATTTTTTTTTAAATTACGATTAATAATTTAAAAAAAATAAAGTTTATTTTTTATTTAATTTAATTAAAAAAATCTTCGACTTAGTAATAATTTTTTCACAGAACAACAGAAAATCCGCAAAGCACATGGCAGCTCAACCCACCAATTACGCTCATCCAACAACGCGGCGAGACTTAAGCGTTTTCCTAGTTTACTAAAAGAACATGATGAGTCCAATTATTGTTTATACTTATTAAACCTAACTGTTCTAAGAATCTCAGAAGTTATAAAATGAACGTTGTAGTCCCACCCGTTTGGTCAGAATCGCCGAATCGGCCCAAATGTCACGAAATTATCGCACTAAAAATAGTAAAAAAAATCGTGAAAGTACGATATTCATGAGAAATATTTCTTCGATTGTAGGCCTACCTAAAAACGTGCCAGGTCTAAGTATAAAGATTTCGAAGGTCTCCAGAAAATTTCATCGCAATTGGAGTATCGGTTTAGCCGGAATCGTGTAACAAACACACAAAAATACAAACAGAAAAAACAAGAAAAACGAAAAAAAAAATCGTAAAATTGCGATTTTCATAAGAAATAATTTTTCGATTGCGCTAAAAAATGTGGCAGTTCTAAGTTCAAAGATTTCAAAGGTCTCCAGAAAATTTCATCGCAATTGGAGTATCGGTATAGTCGGAATCATGTTAACAAACACACAAAAATACAAACAAAAATAAATAAGAAAAACGAAAAAAATCGTAAAATTGCGATTTTAAAGAGAAATAATTTTTTGGTCAATTTTTCGTACGGTGCAGTTCTAAGTTCAGAGATTTTGAAGGTCTCCATAAAATTTCATCGCAATCGGAGTATCGGTTTAGCCGGAATCGTGTGGACAAACAACAAAAATACAAAAAAAAAAGAAAAAAAGAAAGAAAAAAAAACATTCCGGACTTTTCTCTCCAGTGTAGTGAAATGGAATCTTCGCTTCGCTCGCTACGCTCATCCAAACAACAACAACAATACATGAATAGCATCTGGATGAAGAGTTTTTGACCAAGGTTTTAAAGAAGATCAAAAGCATTCAAAAGCATTTCAAAAGTATCACCGCCTTCTTAATATTCCAATATGGCGGATATCTTGAACTTGAAGAACCATCGTTTAAATCGTATTTCATTTGGCATTTTCAAGGTAATATTATGAAAGGATATTCCTTTTAATTTGATATAGGCCTGGAGTATAATATCTAAAAGTTTATACGTAGGCCTATGCCGGAAACACGCCTAGAACCATAGGCCTAGGCCTACCTAACTGAAATGCTGTAGGCTAGGCCTAGGCCTAGGCGCTAGGCTTGATCATGTGGGTAGGCTAGGCCTAGGCTACTTTTGCAGTTGAGCGGGTCCAACTTTTTAACACGTTTTTTCGAATAAAAACAATGAAAAACAACTACAAAAAAGAAATATATCAATAGCAACTCATTTTTAATGACTTATTAATACGAATCACTCTGAAATATGCGCTTCGCCGCCCCCCCCCCACCCTCCCCAAACCCTTACCCGTGTAGGGGTAGGCCTAGCCTACCTAAGCTTTTCGTGGAATATTATAGTTGGACCCGCACTGCGCAACTGCAAGAGTGCCATCAATCATGTCTACCGTAGATCGTAGGTAGGCCTAGCCAAATTTATATTGCAAAAAGCTCAGCCTAGGTCTAGGGCCCTACCAACCCTTAAATGAAAGTTGGTGTCAGGGCCCTAGGCATACCCTAGGCCTAGTCCTAGGGTTATTCCACCGCATTGGGTACCCCGGTTCAAACCGACGTGCGCGCGCAGCCAACCTACGCAATGCGATGGTCACTATCCATCCGGAGAAAAAAGGTCCGATGGAGCGCTAGTGAGCAATCAGCTGTTTAGCAAGATGGCTGGGTAAAAGGGGATAGCTGCCGTCCACATTAGAGGTCTGTACGGGCCCGGGCCTGGCCCGCGGGCCGGGCTCGGGCCTTGTTATTCATTTTAAGCCGGGCCCGGGCCTGCTTTTCACTGAATGAGACGGGCTTTTTTTGGGAAATCGGTATTTGCGATTGCGATCATAGAAATGTTCTTCGACCAAAATTTCAAAACGTTTTGTGTCTCTTGTAGGCCTAATAGTACTTTCCATCCCCACCGTGACGTTCATTCATATATCCCATGGTAAAAACTAAAAAACCACATGCTGTTGCCTTGAGTTTAACCTCTGAACGGGCTGTAACGGGCCTACTTACACTTATGGCGGGCTTGGGCCGGGCCCGGGCTTTGATAAGGTAGTTAAATACGGGCCCGGGCCGGGCCGGGCTTCTAGAAGTAGGCCCGTGCAGACCTCTAGTCCACATGCTTGGTTAACATTGCATGGACCCAATCTTGATACCTACTTTTTCAGTTGAAAACGTTCAGTTACATAAATAAAAACGATTCAGAACTAGGGCCTAGAGGCCTAGAGGTTGATATCTTGTGGTATAGGCCCTAAATAAAGTTGAAATGTGGGCCTAATGAATAGGCCTACCTATCTGTAAAGAATTAGTGATTACATAATAGTGTAGCCTACGTTCTTCCCATGTAGCCTACTGCATTTTAAATTACTAGCGCCTATGATTTGTTTACCCTACATTACAAAGTATAAAACAAAGAGCATCAGTTATTAATTCCAGATTTTAAAATAACCTTGTCCTTGTATAATATGAGAACAGCGCGGAAAATTGACGGCCGCCTAGCTTGGCCGACTTCTTGCCAGTTTCAACCATCCCTAGGTGTCAAATGACTCAGTCATTAAGCAAGGGCTAGAAGAAAACTAGGCCTAATAATTTTTGTTACTAAAATATAAATTGAAAATGATATAACCTAGGGTATACTGGTTGTGCTGACGGTGTGGCTCCGTATGAATGGTGTTTGAAGTAACCTTGCTGATGATGACAACATGCATGCAGAATTTGCTTCTTGCGTGGCCCTACCACAGGTTTGGTTATGTGTTGTGAGTTTTGTTTGCATGTAGCTAGCTGATTTTTAGTGGCCACCATCTGCCTGATGAGTCCCAGAAGGACAAAGACGAAACGCGTCGTGGATTAGGCTAAGGCAGGGTGCGAATTAACGACTTTGCAGATGGGGGGATGGCTTAGAATAGTATTTTCGTTGGCAAACCGGTGTCTGGGGCGAAGCCCCAGATTTTTTTGGGGGGTATTATTGCCCTTGAGATGGCCTTAGAAGCGATCCGAGGAAAATATTTGGGGGCCTATTGCTCTCAAGATGGCTTTAGAAGCAATCTGTTGAAAATTTTTGGGTCATTATTGCCCTCGAGATGGCCTTAGAAGTGATCTGAGGAAAAATTTGGGGGTATTATTGACCTCAAGATGGTATTAGAAGCGATCTGAGGTATTATTTTGAAAGGAATATGTGTAAATTGACGCATTATTTATTAACATTACGAGATAAAGTCACTTAGGCCTAATATGTTATGAGATGAGATGGGAATCCAGAGGTGGGGATTTAGCCATCCCAAGCAGGGATACCTTTCAGTAAAACAGAGCCAGGGATGAAATTACCAGAGGGGGGAAATCCCCCCCACCCCCCCCACCCCCCCACCCCGTCAATTCGCACCCTGGGCTAAGGTAACAACTTTAAATTAGCTGCAGTTGTCATCAGCAGTTGAAAAGTTTTGTCGAAAAGTTATGTTCTCTTTGCTTTCCCAGCCTGTCAACCCTTCTCCAATCAAATTTAAAAAATAGTCAATCAGTCTGTATCCCAAAACTATCAATTTATTTCAATAAGTTCTCACATTTACAGCCAAGTCGCGTAGCCTAGCTGCATGACGTAAAAAAATTCTGGCTAAAATTTAATATTCTGGCCAGACTTTATGTTTCATTCAGGCTAACTAGTAATGAATTTAGCAATTAACAGAAAAGTTATTGGGGCCACCATGACTTCCCAAAAAATTGCCAAACATGACACTTTTCGAGCTAGGTCCCATCGGCAAAAATCTCCCATAAGAAATAACATGGGGACGATCTTTATGCCCCGTGACCTTAGAGGATTTTGATCCAAAAAAATATTGGCCATTATTGACGTACTCTACAGCCTTTTCTGTAAATTCTCTATATTTTGCTGTGTAATTTGGGCAAGTAGTTTGGTCAAAATATGCTGATTACCAAGATGGGGTGTGATTTTGTCATGCATATTTTTGTGTGTTTGAGGGTATATTTGGGCACAGTTTCAAGACACGATGTAAAAAATGGGCATTTTAGATTGTTCCTATGCTTTAGTATCTATGTGGACCAAAAAAGAAGCATGTTAAAGCGGATTTAAGAAATTTCCCAAAACACCAATTTTAGCAAATTTTTTGGTCAAAAAATTGAAAACTTCGTGTTAAATTAGCTGCAGTTGCAAGATATCATTTTTTAAACCGTCATTTTAGTGTAGTATTGGGCTATAGATCATGTGGTAAAAAATAATTTTTTGAGTTAATAGCCCCTTTAATTTTGTATGTAGGCCCTATTTATATCATCTTATAATTAGGCCTAATGTTATCACACACTTTCGAGCTTCTAATATCATTTAATGAAGAGCCTACTCGAAATAATAAACATATAGGCCTACTTTGACATTGCACCAAAGCAAATCTAGGCCTAAAAATCTCGCGTGAACGGCTCACAAAGGCATTTAAATGTGCAAAACGAAAGGCGATATGAGGTTGAATCCATTTTTCAAACATCTGATGTAGGCCTAATCTGCTTACAAATAAACACAGACATTAATCGGTAGTGTAATTGGCTAGATAAAATAATGTCCCAAATATATGCTTCATTCAAGAACCTGTCAACATTCACTGCCGAGACCCAAAAGTCAAGTTTAGATAATTCCTTTCAGGTAGTTTTGTATGAGTAAATGGTTGAAATAAATGGAAATCTATTTGGTAACTGTATTTTATTGCTTCCTAAATTGCAATTTTGGTGAATTCAGTAATATAAAATAGTATCCTATTATGGCCGTATGTATAGGCCCTAATGAAGTTACCTCCCCTAAGTTATATAAAATAACCTATGTTTAATTCTATTCTAACATATTATATTATTTTATTATGTACCGGTACCTATACATTATTATTTCTTCACAAATGTTGTTGTAGCCTAGATAGCCTACAAGATAACACAAGACAAGTCTATAAAGCACTTGGAGGTAACTATAATTTACAATTAAATTAGGTGGCTAGGATTAGGTTACAATTTGTTGTTTTTAGTTTTGTAGTGATCTGGGGCAACTTGTCTGTTTAATCTAGTAAGTAGGCCTAGTCCTAACCCCCCCCCCCCCCCCCAATACAAAAATTTGTAAAAAAAAAACGGCAGCCAAGCTCTCCTTCAAAAGTCTTTGGCTGTGAATGTTGTGAGATATAGAATTTGAGCCAATCTTTTCATTTTTCCTCCTTAGTTTCGCATTGAAAAGAAGTAAGATCATTTCGCCTGTTGACCAAGCCAAGCCAACCATTTTCGTGGTAAAAAAAGTAAAAATGTTAAACTCAAAATCATAAAAAAATTACTTGGCCATTAAATTTGGTTCATTATGAGAACTTTAAAAAGTCAATGGCCAAGTAATTTTTTTTATGATTTTGAGTTTAACATTTTTACTTTTTTTACCACAAAAATGGTTGGCTTGGCGCTCGTCAACAGGCGAAATGATCTTACTTCTTTTCAATGCGAAACTAAGGAGGAAGAATGAAAAGATTGGCTCAAATTCTATATCTCACAACATTCACAGCCAAAGACTTTTGAAGGAGAGCTTGGCTGCCGTTTTTTTTTTTTTTTACAAATTTTTGTATTTGGGGGGGGATATCACATCTTTTTGCTGTTTGTTTTGACATATCAAGGCGTGAAATACTTGTAAATGAAAATTCAAAGAAAGAGGGAAATTTCAAAATGTAATTTTCCATCTAAATTGCTCGGATGTACGGCTTAGACTGAGTTTGATTCACTTTCTAAATTTTTGTAAGAATTAAATTGGTGGCTGCATAGCTCAGTTGGTGAGAGCATAGCCCGGACAGCTAAGGTTATGTCTAATTTCATGCTGATAACTCATTAGGCGCCTTCATGGCGAATGCTGGAAATCAAGGTAAAAATAATAAAAACTACCGTACTAGGAATGGGGGTTGAAAAAATGTGGTTTAGGAAATGAGAATAGGCCGATTGGGTTAATACACATTAAAACATAATTTTAATAACTAATTTGAATAAAAATTAAATTTTGGGTTAGGGCTATGAATTATTTTATTTTCAGGGGATGATTTATGGGGTGTTGGGGGTGGAATATCGCTTGCCTCTCGGCGGATTATTTTTCATATTATTATGTACCTTCATCCCAAATTTAATTTGCTGATAACTCATTAGGTGCCTTCATTGTGAATGCTGGAAATCAAGGTATAATATAAACTATTAAGGATGGTGGTTAAAAAATGTGGTTTAGGAAATGAGAATTGGCCAATTGGGTTAGGCCTACAACACATTAAAACATAATTTTAATAACTAATTTGAATAAAAATTCAATTTTGGGTTAGAGTTTTGAATTATTCCAATTTTAGGGGATGATTTAGGGGGTGTTTGGGGTGGAATATTGCTTGCCTCTCGGCGGATTATTAACTCTGATATTTTTATCTACCCCCATGCCAAATTTCATGCATGGAGCCCATGTGTTAGATATTTACTAGGAAAACGCTTAAGTCCCGCCGCGTTGTTGGATGAGCGTAATTGGTGCATTGAGTTGCCAAGTGTTATATGCGGATTTTCTATTGTTCTGTGAAAAAATCATTACTAAATTAATTTTTTTTTAAATTAATTTAAATTAAATAAAAAATAAACTTTAATTTTTAATTTAGGTAATTAATCGTAATTTAAAAAAATAAAAAAATCGTAAAATTTCGATTTTCATAAGAAATAATTATTCGATTGTGCTCAAATTTCACAAGAATATATTAATTCATAAAATTAAAATTCTGTAAAAAAATAATTACGATCGGATAAAGCATGTAGGCCTAGGTGCTATAAGCCAAAGAAATTTAAAAAATCGAAAAAAGTCGTAAAATTGCGAATTTTTAAAGAAATTTATCTTTCGATAACGCTCAAATTTCACTCAAATATATCAATTCATAAAATTAAGGTGCTGTGAAAAAATTATTACAATCGGACAAAGCATGTAGGTGTTATAAATCGAAGAATTTTGTTAAAAATCGAAAAAAAATCGTAAAATTGCGATTTTCACGAGAAATAATTTTCCGATTGCGCTCAAAAACGTGGCAGTTCTAAGTTCAGAGATTTCGAAGGCTACCATAAAATTTCATCGCAATCGGAGTATCGGTTTAGCCGGAATCGTGTTAACAAACAGCCAAAAATACAAAAAAAAGAAAAAAAAACATTCCGGATTTTTTTCTCCAGTGTAGTGAAATGGAATCTTCGCTCCGCTCGCTACACTCATCCAATTAGGCCATGGTTTTGAATTTAAATGGTTTTGGTTTTGGTTTTGAAAGCAAAAGTGCATGAGTCTGAGGTACATCTAAGTGTGGTCCAAGTTTCATAGTTCTAAGATGTACCGTTTTCTCTGTAGGCTCTTATTCCTCTCTGGCAGAATCCACATCCAGCTAGCCAGCCTGAATTTTTTCGACCATTTTGAGGCACTTTTTAAACACAGAACGGGTTATCGGATCGGGCTGATTTTTTTTTTTGGTAGGTCATGGACCACATATCAGGTCATATACCGAGTTTCAAGATTGTAAATATTTTGGGATGGCGTGTGCAGATAGCTGAAAAAACCCCAACTCGGGTAGGAGTAAACAGGGTCAAGTTAGTCATCGCCTTCTAGCATCGCGTGCGCTTGGCTGCGGGCGAACGACCGTCGCCCTAGATCTATTTATATTTTGTGTTGTCGGTTTGTTTAATTTTTAAACTCATCAATTGAATAGAAAGCATTTTCTTTTAGGTAAAACTCTATATTTTTTCTTTTCTTTTTTCTTTTTTCTTGTATTTTCAATACAGACCTAAAGATACCAACACCACTGTGGCCCGCGGCCCGTGCCATTACGTTCGGGCCAAGTTCATTCTCTGATTTAGGGGAGTATCGTAGACACAGATGCTGTATTGGCCCAGTTCTTGCCGGCAGTCGTGAGGGTAACGTCGACCTAATAACAGCAATAAGCTTATGGCTTGCGGTCACGGTATCAAGACGACCTTGTTGCCAACACCTTCTCTTTTCTCTACCGATCGCCTGCGGTAGTAGCTCAATCACTTGCGATCAATTCAACTTGGTCTTGTCCGTTTCGGCTACAGCTTTTGTGGTGTTGGTAGATTTATACTACCGCTTGTAGGCCTACTCAATTCTTCCTAGGCCTAATGCTTTTCAGGCCTACAACAAATCTACCGGTACTAGTTTTCAAGATAGGCCTACAGTGCGATAAATGAGACTAACTTTTTAATAGGCCTACGTTCTTTGTTTTGTGTAGAATCATTACATGATCAGATACTGTTATGTTGTTCATTCATTGACTTCAGTCTGCTGAAGCATGTTTCATTCATTGATTTAACTCATTGTTGCACTTTACCTGTCTTTTAAATATCTTGAAAATAATATTGAAATATATTCTACACTACCCTACTGAAATCAACCCGAAGACATTCAGTGAAGATAATTTATGATATTCGTTTCAGTGATTTAACTTTAAGTGATGATGATAATGATGAAAAATCTTAAAAGTACCGTACATTTAAAGGAGAACAGACAGTATTGAAATCAAACCGATGAAATTCTGTGCTCAAAGATAATTTGCAATATTGTTTGTTGTTCTGTTCACCTTAGGTTATAGTTCACAGTACGTTCGATCATTACTCTCTGCACCACTGGGCCACTCCACTACCCCAGGACTTCTCAATATCATGGTTACAGAATTGGACGTCAAAACTTCTTGGTAAGTTTAGTCGGTGATTGAAGAAAAAAATTATATCCCACCAACCCAACATTATGCTACCTACTATTTTGCCAAGCAGTACCGTTATTTATACTATTTTATTTTATCGGCCTTCCTCATGTTTCTTGGACAAATTATCAACCATTTATACCTACTTAGATTTAATTTTGGATTTTAAAAAAATCATCTACTGTATATATTAATTTTTTAAATTTTTTAACGTTTGCCATTGACATGCGGTTTCACTTTCAACCAAAAAATTATCTCTTTTTTTATTTATTTATTTATTTATTTATTTATTTATTATTATTCAATGATCATCACATTATGTACACAATCATTAGGAAAATCGAGGTTTAAATGATGTAGAAGTAGAATCCTGCTGAGAGAGAGAGAGTGGACTAAATAGTTAGGTAGCCCCTAGTCCTATACTGTATAGAGGTGTGTATTTTTCGTTTTACCAAAATAACACCGCTATATGGTAACAAAATCATATTACACCGCTAAATGGTAATAACACCAAATGTTCCCTTATTTGCTAAACTAGGCCGCTTTGCAAATGGTTTTTTAGTCACGTTGATGGATGAGCTTTTTTGTAAGTTTTTAGTTTGCGTGGGATCTCTTTACTTTTGTAAGTGCTTTTTGAACGCATTGTAGGTGATTGTTGTCAAGTTTCTATTGTTACTTGTTAATTGTTATTATATACATAACAACAGTACATCAAAAAACTTATATTAAAACTAGGAATGCACATCGATACTTTTTTCATTATCGATTATCAAAATGGTAATGGCATTATGGAATCGATATTATCGATAATATCGATATCACCAACAAAGCCTGTTCCGACCTATAAGTGGAACCTAAAGTGTGGCAAGTGTAAGTCAAAACAATACAATCGCGTTCAGTTTTCTACTTCTCTGTCTTTGATGTCATGTGTTTGGCTTCCATTATAGACATATAGCTCATTTCCAAACATAAATCTCGAATGTGACACCATCAGCCCAGCTAGTGCATGGCACAATGTGACATAATCTCAGTCTTCAGAGTTTGGTTCGTGCAACTATTGACCAATTATTTGATATTTCGATAATGGATAATACATTTTGTTATCGATTATCGAAATTATATCCATTATTGATTATCGATCGATAATATCGATTATCGTGTGCATTCCTAATTAAAACCTTTATTTCTATGGATTCTGGCTAACTTTTCAACTTTTTCTTTCAAAAGGTACTACATCACCATAACCTTAATGTCCATGTAAAATATGAACGTTGTAGCCCCACCCGTTTGGTCAGAATCGGCCCAAATGTCACGAAAATATTGAACTAAATATTTTTTTTTTAAATCGTAAAAGTAGATATTCATGAGAAATATTTCTTCGATTGTACCCAAAAACAAGGCAGGTCTATGTTCAGAGATTTCAAAGGTCCCCTCCAATTTTCATCAAGATTGCATATGCCGTTTGCCAGGTAGATTGCGAAAAAACAGACAAAAAATAAAAAACAAACAAAAAACACCCGAGCTAATTTTTTTGTGGGCCAGTGAAATTGGTCTTTGCTTCGCTCATCCAATAAAACCATATTAATATTATTCTATTTCCTTTCACATTAACAAAATTTCTTCAACTATTCTCACTTTTTACCATAAACTTGCTGATAATACTAGCTTAAATGAAAACAATACAATACGTATATAAACTACGAATAATTGTAAATTACTTTCTTCTGATCAAATTGTGCTGTGATGTTCCAATTTTTTTTTTCCTCTCAATATGGTTAATCGGGAAACACTCCCGTAGGTGTAATTGCTATTATTTACTACAAATTAGAAATAAAAAAGTCCGCCCCCACCGGGAATCGAACCACGGATCCATCGCATTGGAATGCGGGAGATCCGTGGTTCGATTCCCGGTTGGGGCGGACTTTTTTATTTCTAATTTGTAGTAAATATATATATATTTTTTTTTCTTGTGCAAAGTTGGCCTCTTCAGCCATTCTTCTGTCTTGCTATCCAATATAAGACTGCCTCCTTTTCTATCCTGCTCAGGTCATCGGGCAGGGAGTCAATGTCATTCTTGAGGACGGCGCATCATCAATAATAACAATTACACTTACGGGAGTGTTTCCCGATTAACCATATTGAGAAATAAACCCTCGCTCATACCTGCGTAAGGTAATGACATTATAATTAATGTTTGGTGGTCAGTTCAAAGGCAACAGTTTTTCGTTGCAGTACTGTTCCATCCATCAGATGTATAATGCAACACAATTAAGAGGTTAAAATGTACCCGTCTTGATGGTCTAGTGGTTAGAACGCACTGTCTGGAATGCGGGAGATCCGTGTGGTCGATTCCCGGTTGGGGCGGACTTTTTTAATTTTCTAATTTGTAGTAAATAGTTTCCAATTTTTTTGTCAGCAACTGGTGCAGGAGGGATTCCTAGGTGGTAGGCTACCTGTGAATCGAAAACAGGTTTGATTTAAATGCCTTATTGAATTCCTATGCATTTTAAGAGTCTGCAATAGCTTGAGAGTGGAAAACGTACATATTCTGGAGCGAAAATGTTGGAAAGTATTGGATCAAACGGAATCGGTTTTTTCCTATCATTAGATCAAGACTTCAACTACTAACGTATAGGCCTACAAAAACATTCTAAAGTTGTGTTTAATATTTAGCGCTAATTAGGTTTGCAAAGTATCGAAATCTCGAAATTGTCCTATGTCAATCGATTTTCTGGAGCTAATAGTACAGTGAATAATGAACAGATTGTCATTGGGTTTGTTTTTTTTACGAGAGGAAGAAATATACTACTTTCCTAAACAATCACCTGCCCATATTTTACGGTCAGTTTTTTAGTATCTTTAAGCCAAAGTGCTCCTTGCCAAACCATCAAAACAGAGACGCAATGATTTATATAAATAACGCAATAACATTAGACCTGTTCTACATTGAAGTTCATAGATGTATCTATGTACTAAAGTCAAAATTTTTGTATTTTCTTACCCGCGTACCCTGAAAACCATAGGCTAAATATAGCAAATTTTCACTGAACTGTTGGATGTGTTGTTGCGTAACGTGGCGCCCTCTACTGAGCTCGGGGTTCGCCACGCCCGTACCTCTCATATCAGTGCGCTAGGTGTTATCAAGGAGGGGCGAGTAATATGATTGGTGAAACTGAATATCCAGGCTTATCTGATGTATTGCGATGCTCTGTCGGTGCGCCATTACAATTTATATGTTGATTAGATCACTTCCTATGGATAGAGATCTTTGTAAATATTGCATGTTTATATACGTGGAGATGTGTTTGCAGCCGTTCATTGTTTATCTGACTAAATCCCGTACTCAAATTAGTTACTTGTTGTAATAGTGATTCACACATCTAAATCTCTGAACTACACAATCTCCATGCGTAGCCTACTGTTATTATTATTTTATGTCTGTAAAAACCTCAATTCCTATTAAATATAATCGTCCGCATATTTCTTCATTGCGTTCCTTGAAAGTTATTTTATGTGATAATACACGGTAAGATTATTCTAGATAGGAGAAAACCACTATATATCGACAAAATTATCAGTGGCCCTGCGATAGTCTGGCATAGACAGACGTAACACTATTTTATCGGAAGCCCGTGGAGAACAAATATGCTGGGTAATGTGATATGTTGGCGGGGCAACCGCCAACAGCCCCCTTAAATTTTGTGTAGGGGCCAGGGGGCACAACCGCACAATTGTTTTTCATAATGAGGTATTTATTTTATGGAAATCGATCCAGAAATTAAAAAATCCATCCAAGCGGGGTATCGAACCCCGTTCTTCCGACTGCAGGTCGAGTGCTTTACCCCTATGAGCTATATTATTATCATTATTATTCTATATTATGTTTATTATAATTTAATGATATTATTATTTATTAATATTTTATAATAATAATATTTATATGTAGGCCTAATATTAATATTAATATTTAATTTAATTTAATATAACTATTAATTAATGTTGGTAAGAGCCCAAGGGCCCGGTTAGTTATGGTCCGGGGTTCGATCCCCGCGGTGTAGTTAACATATATATATATATATATTATTACATTATATTGACATAATTTTTGTAACTCGTAATTTTTTAATTCATATTTTGTAGAAGATTAGTGTAAAAAAGACTCGTTTAAATACTCCTGTCATAATAAATAATATAAAAAAATATTCGGGTTATTTGCTAAGGTTCCATCCCCCCAGACCCCCCCCCCCCATTTTACACGATCTTGTACTTTACACTGGAAAGAGCGTAAACCCTTATATTATTTTTGGATGAAACCACTGACTATATCCACGTACCCCTTTCACTAGTCGTGCTGAATTGATCTTTTGAGGTTACAAAAATGTTCGTCCCCCGGCTCCCCCCAAAAAACAAGGGCTGTGTTAAGCCACTTGCTGCAAGATAGTTTGCTCTCTAGTAGACAATTGTCTACTCCGACTGTTGATAGGCCTACTAATCATGGACATTTCTAAACGTAGATTTTCCAATTTGTTTAGTGCTAATGAAAATGTCTCTTACGCACACTTACGAGGCCTAGCTCAGTATTGTCCAACTCGGCAAACATTACAAGTGCGCGAACTAGGAGGTTTAAAATGATTTCACTTTTCAGTTACTGCGAGAGATCAAATTATATTTAGTAAATTGTTACATGAGCTAGAACTAGTGATGTTATGTTGCGTTACTAGGCATCTCAAAAGATTATAATATTCAATCGAGATCAGATCCTAGCCAATCAAACTAAATCGAAAAAATAGTAACAAACTTTGTAATCTATTTTGATCGATAAAAGTAAGTTTATTTTAATGGTCCTATGACCTTTTGAGTATGGCTATGACGGGTTAGTTCGACAAGTGTATTGTTATGGACATATCGCTACTACGAGCGATAATGGATTAATGGGCTTTGATCTTTCCATTATGAAAGTAAACCCGAAAAAATCATTGTAATTAACTTTTCCGACTCGATTCCCGTACATATATACTGAATTAAAAAATGAGTTATGGACACTGTTAGCTCTCTTTCTTGTCCTTCTGAATTATTCAGAAATTAATTATTATTGTTTATGATCATCATCATTATCCATCGCCGCTTCCTACTTCTGGCAGAAAAAAAGCAAGTTAAATGCTATTGACAAAATGCGTGCAAGTTGTAGTCATAGGTAGTATACGTATTATGAATTTTAGTTTCTTTAGGATGCACTCGGGTAAAATTTACGAGTATTTGCGAGGGAATCTCTGAGGGCCATGTATTCATTCGTATTGATGTCTGAAGAACATTTCTAGTCAGGATTGCCAGTGGTGGGTATCGAACCAGAGACCTTTCGAATCATTACCTATGAGGTACTTCTGTTGGCAGTCGGAGAACATAACTTTGCCATAAAACGGTAGTTTTAACAGACGTGAAATAACAGTCTATATTGGTGAATTATAAATGATATCTATACTATTAGTTTATATTTTTTAAATAAAGTATCAAATCATCTTTCAGTGTATCTACAAAATAATGTAAAATCGACTGAAATTAATATATTATTCAGTTCCGAATTCAAAGACTAATTTATGTTGGGCCTAAGTAAACAACAGCTGGGTTGCAGTGTCTCTATGTCTGCAGTGTCAACGATATGTTTTTATCACTTTTTTAAACCCGTTTCTTAAAGACAACAATATGATGAAAAGATATTTTTTTTATTTGCCTACCGAAATTTTGTTTAAATTGATTTTTTGAAAGAAAAGAAAATTAAGGTTTTGTTTTCATTATGTCTAAAACGCACATATTTTCACTAAAATTATAGGGAAGTTGCACATTTCTCCAAAAGGCAAGTCCCCTTAATCGCCTTCCAAGTTTTTACATCAAACATTTAGTTGCAGGGCTCGAATTTAAAATATTTAGCACTCGCCCCAGGGCTCTTGCAAATTTACTAGTCCGAAATTAAAAACACTAGTCCGTATTCCTACTCCAAACCTCTACTTGTACAACTATAACTTAAATACGTAATTTCGTAATAATAATTAATAACGTAATATTTGGCTACCCTTTACAAATGGACCGTGTTTATCTCCTACGTTAGCTATATCACAAACAGAACAAAACATCGAATTTAGTTGTTGGTCAAAACGTAGCCACGTGTGTCCTGTTAGCCAGCGTTCTTGAAAAAGGCGCACACGACTCTTCTCATATTTTGCGTTGTCTGCAGTAGGATTAGGTTTCTGTTTCTTGTTTGGGTTATCACTACTTGTTAATACCGCCACATATTTGTTGACCGTGTAGTTTGAAACGTAATGTACACAATTTATGTTACGGCTCACCAAAAAAATCACTCACCCGCCGGGCGAGTGATTTCCAAAACTTACTCGCCCGCGCAACAATACACTCGCCTCGGGCGACCGGGCGAGCGTTAAATTCGAGCCCTGTTTAGTTGTGAAATGGCAAAACTAATCCATTGCTTTTTAAGTTTGCTGAGAGGCCAAAATGTGAAGAGATTTTTTTTTTTTTACAGAGGTAAACTCATTTATAAACAATGTAGGTTTCCGAGAATATTGATTTCACGAATAATTTCTCCATAAAAGCGCTGCAAATCAAACTCAATATGTGTATCTTCATAGAAGTGACACAATTTCATTTGATGAATAAAAATTACGGACGTTATTGATTTAAAATTAACTCGTCTGATAACTGAAGAGAGCAGACAGATTTTTATCCTTTTACAGCATCGGAGAGGTAACCAGCTGTAAATTTCAGAACATGATCCAGACAGTCCCAGGATACTCCCATAGAAATGGATTTCAAAAAAACTTGTCGGAACACCCTTAAAAAAATTATCAAACTCAAAATTTGTATTTTTTTGTATTTTTTCTTGTTTTCTTTAATACATCTAAAGTTAAACAAATAAATGAGAACTCTTAGCAAGTAGGTCTAGATTAGAAATTTATTTCAGCCTTTTAGATTATCGGATGTTGCACGTGCACACCAAATGTTGGAAGAAACCCTTGTTTGATTACCTCTTTGTTCATTGTTTTCGTTTTCATCATGATTGAATGATAACGCTATTCCAGAATTGTGTAGCTATCTTTAAAGGTGGCAATAATGGAGCCACTGATAATTAACAACCTATACGATTAGGGCGCTGGTCTGGAGCATATGGCTCTATGAGGATGTGGGTGCGAATCCCACATAGGGTATTTTTTTAACCGTCCATACATTGTCATATGTCTCATCACCTCGAAATGTCTTAGTGGATTAATTCATCATCGTCACTTGTTTTTGATCTAGCCTTTGGTATATACCTTTGCAGTATCTCCGTTCTCGTTTGTTTATTGAATGGCATGTGCAAGTGTAATTAGTGTACCTTTTGAGGATATTTTAGTGTATTATAGGGTGTAAACTCTAGAGTAGATGCTATTTAAAATTCTCAGCACTGACGCAAAAAAATAAGTTTAACTGTGGTTTTCTAAGCGTTTGCGAATTTTCCTAGTTTAATTGTTACGGGCTGTACAGAGATGTGAAAAAACATGCGAATAAAAATAATAACACAGGCGTAATCAATAATATACAAGTGAACAAAAAAAACAAAAATTGATACACACACAAACGTAAAATTTTACAAACGACGTACCATGGACGAGATGATATTGCACACGTTGCATGCAAACTGAACCGAGTGAGTTCTTATAACTATTGATTTTGAACTCATTGCGATTTCTATTATTTTTACATAATATTTTATAATGTTACAAATCATGATCAACTTACAACAATATCATTTCATGTGTCCGACTCTGACAGCGACCTTTTCTCACATACGGTGGCATTTTTATAAACAAAGGCGAAGGCTAACAAATCTCCATTCGTTGTGAAAAAATTACCAAACATAATAAAATGTATGCATATTATAATATAATTTATTCCATAATGTTATAACTAGTCTGATGAGTGATTAACCTGACTTTATTTTTATATTTTCACCTATAATAATAATAAAACTAAAATAATACTATAAAACACTTTTACCACACAATGTCGATGATCAAGTAATAATACAAACATACAAAAACAACAATCAAGTACCGGCATTCAAATATATATTTGGCAGTTGCACATGCAGTAACGACAATCAGCTGTCCTAGTCTTACTGGAACTCGTCGCTTTACGTGTTGTGTTACACATTGAGATAAAACAATGCGGCGCTGCGACTGCGACTCTGTGACCTTGGCATGATGTCCGGAGTCCGTAGAGCGGGGGGTGGGGGCACTCTCTTGTTATCAACTTAGCGATTTGCTCGCAATATAAAACATGGCACTTGTTCTGTAAATTAGTAATCAACTATTTCAAACTTTTTGTAACCAGTACAAATCCCACCCCGCACACGCCCGCACACAATAAAATATGCACATATAAAATATTATGGGTGGCCATGTATACTCAGCGACCCTAATTATATAAAGTGCATTATAATTTAATTGACATATTAGTTTTGACCCACAATAGCCATAAGTATAGACAACGAAAGTACTAAGCATAACATCTCGTTATATTATTAAATCAATGAGAATACAAGTACTAGCGTAGTCATAAACGAAATACAAAGAAAGGTTTACGATATAAAAAATCCACATGAGCATAACAATTTTCTTTACAATAATGACATGTGACCGAGTGACGTAATTCACAGCCACCTGACAGAGGTTGTGTCAAGTTTTGTATGTAACCTAAACGTCTTAGCATGAACTTATAATAGTAAGTGTGAGAGTGGTCTTAGTTGATTGAATCGTTAATAATATTACTACTAGCGTTTCACAGAATACAGAGGGATGTAGGCCTATGCTCAATCTGTAGTTCAATCAAAAGAAGTCGTGAGCGAGCTAAATGAACGAATGTCAATCACAAGGTGATAGTAGGGTGAGTGTTAGAGCTTGTTTGTCGGCGATTTGATGGGAGTGCATGCCAGCTAAAAGATTACTCATTAGTAAGCTGTGTTAGTGGATTTGAAAATATGGAAAGTTGAAGGAAAACAGAAGATCACAGATTTAGTAATAATAAGAAACTATTTTTTTTTTAAACGGCGCATTTGAATGAAAGTTAAACCTTTGGCGAAAGGGCCACCGGTGGCTGGGGCTTCGCCCCAGGCCCCAGCTACCGCCCACAAGATTTGCTAATGGACTCAACTTTCTAAACGTTCCTACGCGCCTATTCCTAACTGCAACTTAGTAAGTGTTGCCAAAGGAACTGTAAGGAACAGTTAAGATTTTACGCGTTCACGCACTCTAGTCTCTATACGATATTATTTTTACAACGCTTATATTAGCTTCATGTGTTTGTCTGTCTGTCTGTCTGTCTGTCTGTCTGGACGGAATCTTATAACCGATATTTCACCCACTTCCCAATGTCCGATCAAGCTGAAATTTTTCACACATACGTATTCTTGATGACAATAGATGAATCAATTAACAGATTCAATAATTAATCAATTAATTCACCGTAATTAATTAACCAAACAAAGTTCATATGGGAAATTAGACACAGCTAGTAAGGATGGGCCAACCAGATGCAATGTCCGATCGAGCTGAAATTTTTCACACATACGTATTCTTGATGACAATAGATGAATCAATTAACAGATTCACTAATTAATTAATCAATTAATTCATCGTAATTAATTAACCAAACAAAGTTCATATGGGAAATTAGTCACAGCTAGTAAGGATGGGCCAACCAGATGCAGAAATTCAGACACGTCCAGTGAGCACATATTCGATTACAACATTTGTTAAGACTAAAAAGTTTAAAATAATATTAAATGAAAAAAATATTTTTTTGAAAACAACGCTTAGGGTTAAATGTACTAAAAAGTAAAAAATAAAATTTCGACCAACAAATTTCTGCCTTACTCGGAAATTAAAAGCGTTGGGCGCTTTCCTTCCATGAACAACAAAATTCTGTAATCTGTGTCAATACCCTAAACGCCCAACGCTTTTAATTTCCGAGTAAGGCAGAAATTTGTTGGTCGAAAATTGATTTTTTACTTACATATTTTAACCCTAAGCGTTGTTTTAAAAAAATTATTTTTTTCATTTAATATTATTTTATTTATTTATTCCATTCAGCAATAGTCTTCAAACAATGATTAGTTATGCCAAGAAACAATAGTGACATCAGTTGCGTAAGAACCGGGGGGGGGGGGGGGGGGGGGGGAAAACTAACCTGAGAAAAATATTAATCCCAGAATTTCCTTAGTAAATATGCACATAAACTTATACAATTCGACAGTCACCTTGGTAAAACGAATATTTTTGCCTGTATGCTTCGTCATAACATAAAAAAATTAGGTTGAAATTTACTAAATTGGGCCAGTTCATGTTCATTTTTTAAGTTTTTACATCGCAGATAGTTGCTGTAGTCCTAGTGCAGTGTTATAAAACATGACGAAATTCCTGTAGTATGGTGAAAAAAAATCTTCGGCGGCTGGGACTTCGCTCTAGACCCCAGATTTCGCCCACAAAGTCTGCTAATAGATTTGCCCCCCCCCCCCCCCCCCCCCTTCCCCAACCCAACTTTCAAAACGTTCCTATGCGCCTGAGTGACATTATACATAGATGGACAGTGAACGTGGCAAGTTCTGTATATTATGTAGCCTACGTCAACGTCTGAATTGAATCGATTAAATTGCTACACGTGCATTACACCATTAGGTCGAAGAATGTAGACGATCGTTTGCTCTACAAAATGAAATCGCGATCGAGCTAAATGAACTATAATGACAAAGTTAGACACACCATTTGTTATCTACGTACACCCTAGCAGATAGAAACATAACATACTTTATTTTATAAAAAATTGATTCAAGTGGAAATGGAATAACAAAATAACATAACTGTGTCTTTGAAAACGATAGTGATACGTTCTAGCATCAATTCCCAATGTGTGGGTACAACGTGGGCGATGGGTGGGCGCTGCTCGTTGGAGCATTGTGAACGAAACCGAACGAGCGCTAGGCTTGAATGACGCGCATCTCGTCCAGTTCGCTAGCAGTAGCGACTTCCGGGCCAGTCTAGCGAGTTGCCGAGTACACCGCACGCATCAGCATCTGCCGAGCTCGATCAACTTGAACTCGAACGTCGCGAGGCGAGTTTTGGAGAGATTTACATCGCCGCAGTTTTGCGAACACTGATCAGCCAATTTTGGTGCTATAATTGAAAGTAAATACTTGAATTCAAGCTGATGGTTCAGCGCAAGTGGTGAACAAAACCAATATTTTTTTATAACATAATAAAATATATTCTGGTTGGGCAATACTTTCCCGATTTTGAGTCACATTTCCGACCAAAACTAAAAAATTCAAAACAATTAAACGGAGTACGATAACCTCAAAAAACTTTTTTCACTACCCTCTTTAAAGAGCACTAAACATGTGACAAAAATTGCAGCTTTTTCCAATTTGCCATTTCTCATGAATGTTCTTACTAGTTTTGGCCTTTAAAATTACCTAAATTGCCCCAAAAAAATGCTAGAATTAAAAAAAATATATATTTTCACTGAGGTAACATCATAATTAATCATCATTAATACAAAATTGCATGTTAGAACATTTCCAATTTGGCAGCAGATTCCCCTTTCAATCTTGACTACACCTGTCAGCTGGTGAAAGTGGTGACATTAAAAATATATATTACTCTACTCACGCTGAGTGATAAAGACCACTAGTCGGTCAAAACGACTTGTCTAGGCCTCCTCATCTATTTGTGTCTATGCAACCTACCTAACATTTTTTAAGGTAAGCTGTCGTCCGTCTGTACCCTGAAATTTCGTGAATGACTTTTTTCACTAAATGGTGCTTAATATGACTGTGAGATTGGGGAAGGGTTGACAGGTTGGGAAAGCAAAGAGAACATAAATTCCAGCCTGAAGGGCTGGGGGCGACAAAACTTTTCACCTGCTGATGACAACTGCAGCTAATTTAAAGTTGTTACCTTTATGGGCTTTATCCACAACGCATTTCGTCCTTCTGGGACTCATCAGGCAGATGGTGGCCACTAAAAATCAGCTAACTACATGCAAACAAAACTCACAACACATAACCAAACCTGTGGAAGGGCCACGCAAGAAGCAAATTCTGCATGCATGTTGTCATCATCAGCAAGGTTACTTCACACACCATTCATTCTGGGGCACACCGTCAGCACAAACAGTAAGGGGGCTTCCCTCCCAACTCTGGTGCTCGGGAGACAAGAAATCCATGACTTACCCTGGATTCGAACCAGGACCCTTGGCAACAAGAGAAAAGCTGCCCCTCCTGCTGTTGCTGGGCAAGGGTGCCTCTTCATTCATTCTAAGAGAATAGGTTAGAGATAGGAAGGGTGGAAAGTCACAACACAGCACAACCAGTAAGGGGGCTTCCCTCCCAACTCTAGTGCTCGGGAGACAAAACATCCATGACTCAACTTTAAATTACCTGCAGTTGTCATCAGCAGGTGAAAAGTTTTGTTGCTCCCAGCCCTTCAGGCTGGAATTTATGTTCTCTTTGCTTTCCCAACCTGTCAACCCCAATCTAACTAGACGATAGGCATTTTTCACACTAGAACCTAAATATGACTGTTTTATTATTAAGTAGCAAAATAAGGTAATAATTACGTTTTTCTGCTAAATTAGAGTCAAATCGGGAACTTTTCTCAATTTCTGTAGTTTTAACTCCAAATA